>JAKCPI010031463.1:0-12980 GCA_023213315.1 Euborellia annulipes | reverse complement strand
ATGCCCTTCAAATGTCCTATTATCACTCTCCCACTTGAATAGTAATATCCTATTCAAATATATCTCGAATATTATATATCTACTCAAAAAATATGGTATGGTGGACACATCTTTCAAAGGTAAATTAATATAATCGTATGGAGGAGATGTATTCGAGATGTGCTACATCATCTCTCGAATAGGGGAAAAGAGTTAACGGTGAACCACCACACTGACACACAAGACCTCAATGCCGTGTATCACAATGTCTTATTGAGTGGGTGAGTGCGGAGGGGGGATAGTTACTTTATTTTATTTTAATTCCAAATTTGTTTATATTAAAAATTTTTCTTTTTTTTTTTTTTTTTTTTTACTAATTGTCAAGAAACTAGAATGTATTGGTTTATTTCAATATATTTGTGAAGTATATTTATGGAATCCCCCTCCCCTCCACCTGTAATCCTAGTTCTTAAATTTAAATAAAAAACAAACTCATTACTAGATGCCTAGCATTGACTCGGAGTGGCTCGTGGTTAAAACTTGCATACAATTTGGCTATATGGTGAGCTCAAGCCATCATTTTAAACAACAAGATAATTGTTGTAATTGTTATACGAGTGCTGGAGGCACGAAATATTTTTTACGACCTTTGTAAGTGTACTTTTCCCCTCTTTCTTCCTTCTTTTTTTTTTTTTTTTTTCTGTTATATCTTGCTGTTTAAGTTTATCTTAATTTGTAAAGTTTTGTTGTTGTGTTGTTTTTTAAGGTCCTGAGGATGGGTGACGTATAGTCCCCGAAACGTCGACATTGGTAATAAATAATTTTGGGCCGATTAAAGTCTATTTTCTTCATCTTCAAGGTAAATTAAGTTGTTACTGTGCCACCTTTTAAATTGTTTAATAAATTAATATAAATAATTAAATATAAAAAAGATGGATGTTAATTCGTATTTTTTATTTTAATAATAATGTCGCTTCGATTAATCCTGAAGCGCGCACTTCCCGTCGTAGTGGGTAATTTTTGAATAATCACTTAAGAGCTAAGCCCCAAAAAAGCCATCGTGTGGTGGAATGGGGTCGAAGGGGGAGGGGGTGGTCTTTGATTAATACGTCATCGTATACGTCATCATAAATGCATAAACTCGATCCCCAGCTGAAATTCGCCTCAACCAATAAGGTTGGACAAATTTGGCCTAGCTACCTTCCAAAGAGCCCTATTCACCTAATAAGAAGCCCCCCACGCCCTCTACCTCAGTCGTCGGAGAGACATCATAGAGTTTACATCTGATCTGTGTTGTGTTTATTAAAGTGTTTGTGCATCATGGCGTCCACCGGTCAGCACGCTCCTGTTCGCGTAGCTTTCCTCCCTAGTTTTGAAGGTATTTTACATTTTATTTTTAAATCGTTGATTATATTTAAATAAAATAAGTAAAATACGTAAATTGAAATATAATTTATAATTAATATTTTACATTTATATGTAAAATTATTATTAAACATTCGATTGATTAGCCAAGCAAACAATTTTATTTTTATTCTTCAATATCATTTTTTTATTAACTTCAATTACCCTAAGGAATACTTCGATCCGTCTTTAATTTATTTTAAACCAAATTTTTTTTTAATTCTCTCTTTTGCTAGCATACTATTCTCTCTCTCTCACCGATTCTCTCTTCTCACAGAATTTATTCCCTCTCACAAACTAATTTTACTATTCATTCGTTGTGTTATCAAGATACATTTCTCCTTTTGATCTATTATAATTATTTGTGCGATTACTGAGTTTCTTTCTATATTATATTTTTATATAGTAGTATAGTAATAGAATAACAAGCCCGGCCAAAACTTGTTCAGACCTGTAGAGCCTTTCTATACAATTCATAGTCAGCAACTTTTTATTCAAAACATTTCCGAATATTTTAATAAAAAAAAATTACCACCAATGCATATTCAGTACATTGGCACTATTATAATACTTCTTAATGCCACTTAGCTAGTCATCCCAAACTACACACAATCTAATGGCGTTCTCTTGTGAGGTAGACATTAGGCATTAGTGTGCATGTGTCATGTGTGGGATACGAAGTGGGATGCCTAACTCAAAGGAGTTATAAGAAGTTTTATAATATTAATAATTCCAATATATTCTGTATATGCAATGGTATATTTAAAAAATAGTAATATATAGGATTATATCCGTCTCCCCATATATCTAATCGCTCCCCAGATTTTTTATGTAGATATATTTTTTGCTGTCGAATTTATTCCATTTTTTTTTTTTTTTTTATTAAATGGCCTCGGCCTAATCACCATTTGGCCAGCTTAAGTGTTATTTACATGAATAGTGAATAATAAAACAACAGAGTGTAGAAAGATAACTTTAATTGATTCTTTTGGCAATCGATTTCGTCCAAAGGACATCTTCAGGCCAGCGTTATTAAAATATAAAATAATACTATATAATGGTTTTTATGATTTTTAATAGAGCCGAAACAATTCTGTGTCATTCTAATTAATTATTTCTTGATATGAGTTGTTATTTACATCTTCAAGTACGAATGTCGTACAAATGTCAGATCTACATTACAATGGAATTTATTCCATAATTTGATACAAATTAAATTAAATTTAAACGCTCCACCATAAGCTCTTGTTGAAACACTAGGTCAATGTGAAAATCGAAAAACACTAGCTAATAAATTTCAAAAAAAATTAACTTTTTTTAAACACTTAAATCTCTTGTGATTGATGATAAAATACGCATTCATTGTTTAAAACATTTATTTTTAATAAATATTTTGGAAACTTGAAAAATTTTTCAATTTTCATTTGATATTTGACTTAAAATTAAAATAAAAGTATCGCGTTGTCGGTCACTAATACATGTCAACACAAAAAAAATCTGTTAGAACACAACTTTCAATTATCGAATGGATAGTTATGTACTGTTCCACCAGTCAGTCACACTAGATTTTTTCATCTTCGAACTAATTTCTGCAATACATATAGTATATATGAAATTCTAGTAAGTTTGCAAAGATGCAAATATTTTTCAGCTTCTCTGGCTATTTAATCTACTTAAATATTCAAAGAATTTATAATATTTTATTGTGTTATTAATACTTTCATATAACCATAAATGAATTTTTTCTTCCTTCCCTCTTCTCGCCCACTCAACCGATAAAAATTTTTATCATATTTATTTATCATCTTGATAAATCGGAAATATTTGAGATATTTTATTTTACAATGAATTGAACAAATCAATGGATTAAATGATATCTTTTAGCTGATATAGAAAATTAATTTTTTTCCTTCTAAAAAATAAATATTGATATCAAAATAGTTTTTCCAAATTAAATTATTGGACTTAAAAATCTTAAGAATTTTCAAATTGACTTTTTTTATTATTTTGCCTGTTGGCCATAGGCCATCCCGCCAGTTTTAACATTGTACAAAATACATTTTTTTTTTTAAACATTCACACTTTTTTCTCATTCACACTCACACACAAAGTCTTTTCGGCAACTTAGGCCATATAAGACTTTATGATAACCGTTGTATATGATAATAGCTATTGGGGATCTAGGCATTTCTATTTAAGCCATCTGGTATCCAAATGGCACGCTACCTACTACACCAAGCCCGGGGCGCACAAAATACTTTAATACAAAAATAAACAGAATACAATAACATTAATACAAATAACACTAATATAACTAAATACATTACACCAAATTGACTTATATATTTTTAAAATTCCGTCAACAAAATTATAAATTTGTTCTCCTCAAGTGGTGTTGCTGAAGTTGGTTTATTAAAGAGAAAAAAACGCTATATTTTCAGCAATTGCTTTTAATTCGTTAGTAAGGCAATATTTCCAGATATTTCGGAGACCTATCGGCACTCCTTCCTCAGTGGATTTCATCTCATTCACCACATTACGGCCCTTATAATTAAAACGCTAGGAAGCGACATGTTATATGATCAGCAATTATTAATCATTATCAGCGTTTTAATTGTAAGGGCCCTAATGTGGTGATTGAGGGAAATCCACTGAGAAAGGAGTGCCGATAGGTCTCCGAAATATCTGGAAATATTGCCTTGCTAACGAATTAAAAACAATTGCTGAAAATATAGCGTTTTTCTCTTGAATTATAAATTTGTTATCTACAGTATTAATACATAGAAATACTCCAATCAATATTCCTGATTAGTTAGTCGAGTGGAACTAAGCTTGGAATCCTAAGTTGAAGACAACTCAGGTTCAAATTTGTCGCAAGAGCTTCATTCATACTGGAGAAAGAAACGGAAACCCACTTCAGTATTAGCCTATGAAAGTTACGACCGGAATGAAAACTTTCCCCTGGGAGTATACTGAAGAGGGTACTCGTTTCCTTCCTCAGGAGAAGGCATTATTATTTTATGCCATGAGCTGGCTTTTATCATGAGTATACTTTAACTCATCTTATTACGCTTTCTCCTGATCATCTTTTTTATTCAAGTCAAAATTTGTATCTCAAAAAACGGTCGTGCTTCCCTAGCTAAACCTCTGCCTGCATAGGCCTATCTATGATCGCATCTGATTGACTTTCGATTTCTCGACTATTTAATGGATTAACTAACTAACTATCAGATATGATATTTTTTAATATTTCTAATTAGCTGATAAGGATCTTAATTATATTTGTATAAACTCGATGAAGATAATATAATCAAATAAAACATTTTTTTAATTACTAATTTTACTTTCTCCTACCTGTATACGTAATAGGCTATAAAAAGTATAGCGATCGTGTCAAATTTCAATGTCGAGATTTTGAGTCTAAAAAAGTCGGTCCCCCAAAATTCTCTCTCTCTCGCTGTGTCTGTTGGTATCTCTTTTTATGAGAGAGACAAAGTTGAGTTGACAAAAAATAACAAGGAAAGAGCTGAAATTTGATATTTAACCCAAAACGAAACTTTTGTTCAAATTGGCTTTTAGACTAAAACTTAGAACCAACAAGCGATTACACTTAAAATAAGACCTGTATGTTTCGATAAAGGAATGGGTCGCCGGAGGCTGGCCATATACTTTCGTTATACACTTCATTAGATCAGGCACACCAGATTTTTTAATTAAAATATAATCGGTCTATGCTCTAAGCTTATAAGTCAAATAAAGACATGGATATCTTATTTTCAACTAAAATGTCAAAATTGCCTCGAGTGACAAAGAAAAGACATAACAAAAATTTCTATTGAATGTTTTAATAAATAGGGTCTATATATTTTTTGATAGGTTTTTGACATCTCACTAAATTTCTTTATGAATTTGATTAAATCACTTGATTTCTTTAGAGAATCAAAATCGAATCCTCTTTTTAACATCACCTTTTAAACATTTAAAAATGTCAAATCTTTTTTATCATCTTTTTTTTTTATTATTGATTTTTTTATTGGCTAATTAATAATTGGAGATTAAGGTGAATGAGGAAAAAAACGACAAATTGAGTTAGCACTGAGTGATTCTATAAGGTTGCTTGGGAAAAACACCGGTGGGGAGGGCCAACGGCCTTTCAGCCCAACGAAGCCTCATTAAAGCACGCACCGAAAGGAATCAAATCTGCGGAAATGCCTTTTCGCAAAAAGGGCATCAGGGATTTCCAGAGAGTGATGATGAACCATCTCTATTTTAAGACTAGAGAAAAATTCTACTTATCTTATTAACTTATTAACCTATTATTATAATTTCATCATTCCCAAAGGATAAAATATTTTTCTTGGAATATTTTATGAAATACATACTACCCGGTAAATAGGTAAAATTAAGTTATAGTTAATTTTTTAAACAATCTTTGATGAAACTGATTTGTTGTTCATCCAATAAATTAAATATTTGTGGGACATTAGAGCTTTCCTCTCTCAGGGCATAATAAAAAATCTGGTGTGACTGATCGCACATCATATATCGAGATATATTTATGGTAGTTTCCCATAGGCTCTGTATATTCTGCTTGAAATAAACTATGGTTATTTTTCAAAAAAATTTTTAATCTCATTTTTGGATATTTTATACACAATAGAGAATCCTAAATAAATACAAAATTTCATAAGAATTGGAAAAATTTTTTTTAAATATGTAAAAATTACCAAATGGACCTCCTTTGACTTCCTTTTGATTCGAAATTAACATGATAATCCCCAAAGGGATTTAACATTGCCTCTATGGAAGGTAGAACCAAAAAATAAATATGAAAAATCTGAAATACCAAAGCAAAATGTACTTCAAACAATTTTAACAAAAATTTTTACGGTGAAATACTTTTTAAAGAGCATCTAAAAAATAATTGATTTCTGAATTTTAATCAAAATCGTTGGAGCGAATTTTGAGAAAATCGAAAAAACTAAAAAAGAACATCAGTAAAGTACTAGTACTTTTTGACCGATTTTGTACAACTGTCCGACTTAAACCATTACAAACACACAGACAGACCATGTTGCGAAAACCACTTGTTTGGATGCAGGGGACCTCAAAAAATGTATATCCATTAAAATCTCAACATCGAATCCAATACTTTATATATATACATAAGTTTATATAGGTAAGATAAAGTAAAAATTTTATTACAGTGAGGTGGATAGCTGAGTAGATCTTGTAGTAAGGAAGAAAGAATAGAGCGATTGCAGCTATGTTTATTTCGTTTAATAATCGCTTCAAGCCGACGTTTCGGTCAGATATACGATCATCCTCAGGGCTGAAGCATGTCAACAAAATACCTCAAAATGTCGAATGGCACAATCGTATAAAATATTTTTTGCCATTTTATAAGGACCAACAGGCTATGCGAGTCAAGGTTAGATAAATGGAATAAAATGGCAAAAAATATTTTATACGATTGTGCCATTCGACATTTTGAAGAATTTTGTTGACACGCTTCAGACCTGATGATGGTCGTATATCTGATCGAAACGTCGGCTTGAAGCGATTATTAAACGAAATAAACTTAGCTGCAATCGCTCTTTTCTTTCTTTCTTACTACAAGTAAAAATTTTAGTTGCCCCCTAAGATAGAGAAAAATATTTTTAATCTTTTTTGTTCATCTCCGAGTAATCTTATGTGACCATTTTTTGGATTATTGTCGATGGTACTTTGTATTACCGTTTTTCTAATTTTCAATATCATATCATCACGCCGCCAATTGGTTGGTTTTATGATTATATTGCTTTTGATTAATCTCTGTAAAAGGTTTTACACACTTAAAACTTTTTATAAATATTTCTTTGGCTAATTAAAGAAGTGAAAGGATAGTTAGTTCTACTGTATATACCCTGGTATATTAATTTATCAATCTTTTAGATTAAATAATTTTAGCCTTATATTTAATTAATAAATAAATGATAGAAAGTGAAAATTATTACTTAATTTTAAATTATTTTACACTTGTTTATTTGATGGACGATAAATTTTTTCTATATAAATTTAATAGTTTATTAAATATCTATTTTATATTTATAACAAGTTGAGAAAGGCGCGGCTTCGCCGCGCCCATCTCAACTTGGCCCTGGCGGGCGGCGTCTCGGAACGTGATCAGTAGTTTTTCTCTTAATTTTAAAGCCCATATTATTTTTGCCTAAATGAAAATACAATGAATCAAGTTTAAAATTTGAGTATTCGCCCTGCCCGGCCTCTAAGTTTTGAAGGCCATGAGAAAATTACGGGCAAGAAGCAAGCCTAAATTTCCCTTTAATAAACTGATTCGAGCCAACGGACATGCAAATGAAATCAGGCGGACAGGGACCTATTAAAAAAAATCAAGAATTTTAAAATAAAAATTTCGGGGGTAGGGCAATTGCACAATAAATCTTTAAACTTTTAAACCCCTTGATAGATATTCATTCAAGAATTTTAAATCCAAAAAAACATGTTAATATTTGAAGAAACAGAAGAATTAAAAATTTCGGAGGGAGGGGGGGGGCAATTACACAAAAAATCTTTAAACTTTTAAACCCCTTGATAGATATTCATTCAAGAATTTTAAATCCAAAAACAATGTTTTTATTTGAAGAAATAGAAGAATTAAAAAATTTCGGGGGGGGGGGGGCAATTACACAAAAAATATTTAAACTTTTAAAGCCCTTGATAGATATTCTTTCAAGAATTTTAAATCCAAAAAAGCATGTTAATATTTGAAGAAATAGAAGAATTAAAAATTTCGGGGGGGGGGGGTAGGGCAATTGCACAAAAAATCTTTAAACTTTTAAACCCCTTGATAGATATTCATTCAAGAATTTTAAATCCAAAAAAGCATGTTAATATTTGAAGAAACAGAAGAATTAAAAATTTCGGGGGGGGGGGGGCAATTACACAAAAAATATTTAAACTTTTAAATCCCTTGATAGATATTCATTCAAGAATTTTAAATCCAAAAAAGCATGTTAATATTTGAAGAAATAGAAGAATTAAAAATTTCGGGGGGTGGGGGGCAATTACACAAAAAATATTTAAACTTTTAAACCCCTTGATAGATATTCATTCAAGAATTTTAAATCCAAAAAAGCATGTTAATATTTGAAGAAATAGAAGAATTAAAAATTTCGGGGGGGGGGGGGGCAATTACACAAAAAATATTTAAACTTTTAAACCCCTTGATAGATATTCATTCAAGAATTTTAAATCCAAAAAAGCATGTTAATATTTGAAGAAACAGAAGAATTAAAAATTTCGGGGGGGGGGCAATTACACAAAAAATATTTAAACTTTTAAATCCCTTGATAGATATTCATTCAAGAATTTTAAATCCAAAAAAGCATGTTAATATTTGAAGAAATAGAAGAATTAAAAATTTCGGGGGGTGGGGGGCAATTACACAAAAAATATTTAAACTTTTAAATCCCTTGATAGATATTCATTCAAGAATTTTAAATCCAAAAAAGCATGTTAATATTTGAAGAAATAGAAGAATTAAAAATTTCGGGGGGTGGGGGGGCAATTACACAAAAAATATTTAAACTTTTAAATCCCTTGATAGATATTCATTCAAGAATTTTAAATCCAAAAAAGCATGTTAATATTTGAAGAAATAGAAGAATTAAAAATTTCGGGGGGTGGGGGGCAATTACACAAAAAATATTTAAACTTTTAAATCCCTTGATAGATATTCATTCAAGAATTTTAAATCCAAAAAAGCATGTTAATATTTGAAGAAATAGAAGAATTAAAAATTTCGGGGGGGGGGGGCAATTACACAAAAAATATTTAAACTTTTAAATCCCTTGATAGATATTCATTCAAGAATTTTAAATCCAAAAAAGCATGTTAATATTTGAAGAAATAGAAGAATTAAAAATTTCGGGGGGGGGGGGGGCAATTACACAAAAAATATTTAAACTTTTAAATCCCTTGATAGATATTCATTCAAGAATTTTAAATCCAAAAAAGCATGTTAATATTTGAAGAAATAGAAGAATTAAAAATTTCGGGGGGGGGGGGCAATTACACAAAAAATATTTAAACTTTTAAACCCCTTGATAGATATTCATTCAAGAATTTTAAATCCAAAAAAGCATGTTAATATTTGAAGAAATAGAAGAATTAAAAATTTCGGGGGGGGGGGGGGCAATTACACAAAAAATCTTTAAACTTTTAAACCCCTTGATAGATATTCATTCAAGAATTTTAAATCCAAAAAAGCATGTTAATATTTGAAGAAATAGAAGAATTAAAAATTTCGGGGGGGGGGGGCAATTACACAAAAAATATTTAAACTTTTAAACCCCTTGATAGATATTCATTCAAGAATTTTAAATCCAAAAAAGCATGTTAATATTTGAAGAAATAGAAGAATTAAAAATTTCGGGGGGGGGGGGGCAATTACACAAAAAATATTTAAACTTTTAAATCCCTTGATAGATATTCATTCAAGAATTTTAAATCCAAAAAAGCATGTTAATATTTGAAGAAATAGAAGAATTAAAAATTTCGGGGGGTGGGGGGCAATTACACAAAAAATATTTAAACTTTTAAATCCCTTGATAGATATTCATTCAAGAATTTTAAATCCAAAAAAGCATGTTAATATTTGAAGAAATAGAAGAATTAAAAATTTCGGGGGGTGGGGGGCAATTACACAAAAAATATTTAAACTTTTAAATCCCTTGATAGATATTCATTCAAGAATTTTAAATCCAAAAAAGCATGTTAATATTTGAAGAAATAGAAGAATTAAAAATTTCGGGGGGGGGGGGGGGGCAATTACACAAAAAATATTTAAACTTTTAAATCCCTTGATAGATATTCATTCAAGAATTTTAAATCCAAAAAAGCATGTTAATATTTGAAGAAATAGAAGAATTAAAAATTTCGGGGGGTGGGGGGGGCAATTACACAAAAAATATTTAAACTTTTAAATCCCTTGATAGATATTCATTCAAGAATTTTAAATCCAAAAAAGCATGTTAATATTTGAAGAAATAGAAGAATTAAAAATTTCGGGGGGTGGGGGGCAATTACACAAAAAATATTTAAACTTTTAAATCCCTTGATAGATATTCATTCAAGAATTTTAAATCCAAAAAAGCATGTTAATATTTGAAGAAATAGAAGAATTAAAAATTTCGGGGGGTGGGGGCAATTACACAAAAAATATTTAAACTTTTAAATCCCTTGATAGATATTCATTCAAGAATTTTAAATCCAAAAAAGCATGTTAATATTTGAAGAAATAGAAGAATTAAAAATTTCGGGGGGGGGGGGCAATTACACAAAAAATATTTAAACTTTTAAATCCCTTGATAGATATTCATTCAAGAATTTTAAATCCAAAAAAGCATGTTAATATTTGAAGAAATAGAAGAATTAAAAATTTCGGGGGGTGGGGGGGCAATTACACAAAAAATATTTAAACTTTTAAATCCCTTGATAGATATTCATTCAAGAATTTTAAATCCAAAAAGCATGTTAATATTTGAAGAAATAGAAGAATTAAAAATTTCGGGGGGGGGGGGGGGGCAATTACACAAAAAATATTTAAACTTTTAAATCCCTTGATAGATATTCATTCAAGAATTTTAAATCCAAAAAAGCATGTTAATATTTGAAGAAATAGAAGAATTAAAAATTTCGGGGGGTGGGGGGCAATTACACAAAAAATATTTAAACTTTTAAATCCCTTGATAGATATTCATTCAAGAATTTTAAATCCAAAAAAGCATGTTAATATTTGAAGAAATAGAAGAATTAAAAATTTCGGGGGTGGGGGGGCAATTACACAAAAAATATTTAAACTTTTAAATCCCTTGATAGATATTCATTCAAGAATTTTAAATCCAAAAAAGCATGTTAATATTTGAAGAAATAGAAGAATTAAAAATTTCGGGGGGTGGGGGGGCAATTACACAAAAAATATTTAAACTTTTAAAGCCCTTGATAGATATTCATTCAAGAATTTTAAATCCAAAAAAGCATGTTAATATTTGAAGAAATAGAAGAATTAAAAATTTCGGGGGGTGGGGGGGCAATTACACAAAAAATATTTAAACTTTTAAATCCCTTGATAGATATTCATTCAAGAATTTTAAATCCAAAAAAGCATGTTAATATTTGAAGAAATAGAAGAATTAAAAATTTCGGGGGGTGGGGGGCAATTACACAAAAAATATTTAAACTTTTAAATCCCTTGATAGATATTCATTCAAGAATTTTAAATCCAAAAAAGCATGTTAATATTTGAAGAAATAGAAGAATTAAAAATTTCGGGGGGGGGGGGGGGCAATTACACAAAAAATATTTAAACTTTTAAATCCCTTGATAGATATTCATTCAAGAATTTTAAATCCAAAAAAGCATGTTAATATTTGAAGAAATAGAAGAATTAAAAATTTCGGGGGGGGGGGGGGCAATTACACAAAAAATATTTAAACTTTTAAATCCCTTGATAGATATTCATTCAAGAATTTTAAATCCAAAAAAGCATGTTAATATTTGAAGAAATAGAAGAATTAAAAATTTCGGGGGGGGGGGGCAATTACACAAAAAATATTTAAACTTTTAAATCCCTTGATAGATATTCATTCAAGAATTTTAAATCCAAAAAAGCATGTTAATATTTGAAGAAATAGAAGAATTAAAAATTTCGGGGGGGGGGGCAATTACACAAAAAATATTTAAACTTTTAAATCCCTTGATAGATATTCATTCAAGAATTTTAAATCCAAAAAAGCATGTTAATATTTGAAGAAATAGAAGAATTAAAAATTTCGGGGGGGGGGGGGCAATTACACAAAAAATATTTAAACTTTTAAATCCCTTGATAGATATTCATTCAAGAATTTTAAATCCAAAAAAGCATGTTAATATTTGAAGAAATAGAAGAATTAAAAATTTCGGGGGGGGGGGGGGCAATTACACAAAAAATATTTAAACTTTTAAACCCCTTGATAGATATTCATTCAAGAATTTTAAATCCAAAAAAGCATGTTAATATTTGAAGAAATAGAAGAATTAAAAATTTCGGGGGGGGGGGGGGGCAATTACACAAAAAATATTTAAACTTTTAAACCCCTTGATAGATATTCATTCAAGAATTTTAAATCCAAAAAAGCATGTTAATATTTGAAGAAATAGAAGAATTAAAAAATTTCGGGGGGGGGGCAATTACACAAAAAATATTTAAACTTTTAAAGCCCTTGATAGATATTCATTCAAGAATTTTAAATCCAAAAAAGCATGTTAATATTTGAAGAAACAGAAGAATTAAAAATTTCGGGGGGGGGGGGGGGGGGGGCAATTACACAAAAAATATTTAAACTTTTAAAGCCCTTGATAGATATTCATTCAAGAATTTTAAATCCAAAAAAGCATGTTAATATTTGAAGAAATAGAAGAATTAAAAATTTCGGGGGGGGGGGGGGCAATTACACAAAAAATATTTAAACTTTTAAAGCCCTTGATAGATATTCATTCAAGAATTTTAAATCCAAAAAAGCATGTTAATATTTGAAGAAATAGAAGAATTAAAAATT
>JAKCPI010031462.1:0-46153 GCA_023213315.1 Euborellia annulipes | reverse complement strand
TAGAAATAATTAATATTCTTATAAACGAGGCATATAATAATGTTTTATAGCAAAAGAAAGAATTTTTTTTTAAATCACTTTAGGAAAATTTTTCATTAAATGATTAAATACCTTTATTTTGAGGTCGAATCGATCAGGATCCTCCAGCATCCTTGGATGGGTCACCCACACACTCATTTAAATAACAACACAGTAAAAAACAATCACTAATGAAGACACAAAACGCACTTAAAGACGCGAACGAGCGAGCTCAACGACGACTGGCCAAGCAACTGAAGCAAGCGCCTGCCTGTCTGGCTGCCTGCTTGCCTGCCTCTCTCTCTCTCTCTCTCTCTCTCTCGTCACTTGGCAAGAGAGATATTTTTCTATAAGGGCCCAAATGAATCTTTGCTTTTTAATATAAAAAAAAAAAAAAAAAAACAAACATTCAGGCAAGGACATTTGTGGAATTTATATAAAAGATAGTTAAATTATTATAATATTATTTAAAATATTATTATAATATTTTCGCACGCACCACGAGGGTAGTAGCTTCCCTTAAATTCATTTCCCTTATTAATACATTATTTATTATATTTTTGCAACTCAACCCTTCTCCCTTATATTTAAATAAATTCCTAATATTTTTGCACACACCACGAGGGTAGCTGCCCTTAAATACATTTCCCTTACAAATACACTATTTATTATATTTTTGCAACTCCACCCTTCTCCCTTATATTTAAATAAATTCCTAATATTTTCACACCCCACGAGGGTAGTAGCTACCCTTAAATTCATTTCCCTTATTAATACACTATTTATTATATTTTTGCAACTCCAACCCTTCTCCCTTATATTTAAATAAATTCAAGAATTTTTTTGCAGACACCACGGAGGGTAGCTACCCTTAAATTCATTTCCCTTATTAATACCCTATTTTTATATTTTTGCAACTCCACCCTTCTCCCTTATATTTAAATAAATTCCTAATATTTTTGCGCACACCACGAGGGTAGCTGCCCTTAAATTCATTTCCCTTATTAATACACTATTTATTATATTTTTGCAACTCCACCCTTCTCCCTTATATTTAAATAAATTCAAGAATTTTTTGCAGACACCCGGAGGGTAGCTACCCTTAAATTCATTTCCCTTATTAATACACTATTTATTATATTTTTGCAACTCCACCCTTCTACCTTATATTTAAATAAATTCCTAAGAGTTTTTTGCACACCCCACGAGGGTAGTAGCTACCCTTAAATTCATTTCCCTTATTAATACACTATTTATTATATTTTTGCAACTCAACCCTTCTCCCTTATATTTAAATAGATTCAAGAATATTTTTGCAGACACCCGGAGGGTAGCTACCCTTAAATTCATTTCCCTTATTAATACACTATTTATTATATTTTTGCAACTCAACCCTTCTCCCTTATATTTAAATAGATTCAAGAATATTTTTGCAGACACCCGGAGGGTAGCTACCCTTAAATTCAATTCCCTTATTAATACACTATTTATTATATTTTTGCAACTCCACCCTTCTCCCTTATATTTAAATAAATTCAAGAATTTTTTGCAGACACCAGGAGGGTAGCTACCCTTAAATTCAATTCCTTTATTAATACACTATTTATTATATTTTTGCAACTCCACCCTTCTTCTCCCTTATATTTAGATAGATTCAAGAATATTTTTGCGCACACCATGAGGGTAGCTACCCTTAAATTCATTTCATTATTAATTTCATTATTAATAATAATTAATAATTAAAAATAAATAAATTAATAAATAAATAAATAAAATTAAAAAAAATAAATTAAATAATAATTAATAATTAATTTCATTATTAATACACTATTTATTATATTTTTGCAACTCCACCCTTCTCCCTTATATTTAAATAAATTCAAGAATTTTTTGCGCACACCGCGAGGGTACCTACCCTTAAATTCTTTTCCCTTACAAACACCCTTTTTATTATTTTTTAAAAACAACCCTTCTCCCCTATATCTAAATATATTTTTTTTTAATCGTTTATGTCCACTTGAGGGTATTTAATCCTAAATTCCTTTACAAAAAACTTAAAAACATTGTAAGAGTTTTGGAATGAGGCGCGAAATGACCGATGACGTCGTAGCGCCCTATAATGTATAATAATAATAACTTTACAAAAAACTTGTTTGAAATAATAAAAATTGATTTCGCCTAAGGGCGAATACAAGGGAGGGGGTAATAGGGTAATTACCCCCCCCCCCCCGAGATTCGAAAAAAATACCTTTTTTCGCAAAAAAATTTATTTTTAATGTAAAATTTTAAATATTAATAATTAAAAATTTGATTTGTTTTTATATTCTGGCAAACAAGAACAGAATGCGCTTTTAAATTACCGAAATTAAGAAAAAATTGTGTGCTGTGCGAAGAGTCACACCTGATTATCCCCCCCCCCACCCCGAGGAACACCTCTGGTCCGCCACTGCTTTTCTACTCCCTGATAGCTGACACAGACATTGGTATATTCGAAATACTTGAATTTATGATTATTTAATATGTATCCATTGTGAGGGATGCTCTACCCTAAATAAAATTATTATTAAAATTGTATTCTATTGTAGTTTAGATACTATTTTGACTACAGGCACACGGATCTGGATTTTATTCAGGATTTTTTTATTGAGATGAAAAAAAAAGAAAATTAGATTTTTTTATAATAAATTCATCAAACGATATGTGAAATCCCCCCCCCCCCGCCTCCCCGCCTCTCACCCAGAGGATATGCCTAGTTATGTATATAAAATATTCTTTTTAATAAAAATTTTTATCTTACCCCCGAAATCTTTATAAATTTTATGTGCGCTATGAAATGATAATAAGTTTAAGTTATATACTAAAAATTTAAAAATATGAATTTTATTTTAAATAATGTCTACGAGTGCAATTTTTTTTTTTTTTTTTTTAGATATCATCAATCATCCTGAATTTTTTTTTTTTTTTTCTAAGTACCTCAGGGGCAATTTTAATAAAATACTTTTATTAAACCGTCACAAAAATTTTCCCATACTTTAATTTAATGTACATTTTATAAACTTTTAAAAAAGTAATTTATTTTTTTATATGGCACAGCAAAAGGGAAAATTTTATATCTTCCTGTATTTTAGTGGCCATATAAAGTTGTTCAGATTCAAAATAAGCTTTTTCACTTTTTGGACTATATTTAGATACGGTTATTACGTTAGAAGAAAAAAAAACATCTCAAGTTGTTTTAATATACGTAGAGCTACAATATTATTTAAATAATTTATTTTTAATATGATTTGATATAAAAGCAAAGAGAAAATTTTGATATAAAATATATTATATTTTGCTTGGTTCATGAACAATATCTATCAAAGAAATTAAGAACAATATTAATAGGGAAACTGGAGAGACAAATTTTGTTAGCTGATTGGCTATCTCCAACTGGGACAAAGAAAGCATTGGAAAAATGATTATAAGTGTAGAGATAAATAGAGATTTATATGGTAGATTTCTAAGGTAGGCATATTTAACATATATATAGGTATGGTAAGAGAAAGTAAAAAATCCCACGAAAGTTCTGCAAACTTATAGACATAACATATGTTCAATTATTATTATAGTTAGATAAAAAATCTGGTGTGACTGGTCGCACAGCACACAACTTTCTCTGACCTTTGGTAAAAAAAATGTGTGTGTTCTGTGCTTGTCACACCAGATTTGCTAGAAGACGGAGTTGGTTCTCGTTGAAACATTTTGTAAATTAAAATTAAATATAAAAATTAAACACTAGATTTTGGACTTGGAATTTTGAAAAAATTATATCCCAGCTAGCAGAGACCCGTCAAAATCTTTTCTTTTACAATTCGCATACAGTGATGCCTGTAAATTTAACATTTTTGGCTTCAGTTCCGGGTTATTGAACCCTCTACCTGAATTTCCTTATTTTACTTTTTCCATGTTTTCTTTAGCTAACTTTATTAAAAGGAAAAATTTTTATAAAAAACCTTTTGCATTTTTATATTAGAAAATGAATTATAAATAATAAATAGAACGGGAAACAAACGAAGTAAAATAAGAGAATTCTTTACATTCTTTTTAATTGTCGCATTAGTTGGCTTGTGTGATGTTCAGTTCTTCTCCAGAAGTTCTTTGTTATTTTTTCTAAATGGTCGCTTAAGGTGTCCATTTTCAGCCCTTCTCTAATTATGGCATTGTTAATTCCAGGGGGGGGTCGGCAATAGTTCTCAGGATTTTCGACTGCACTCTTTCTAATTTCCTTTTGTTGGATGCAGATATAAGGGACAAAAATAGGAAAGTTGAAATTTAATATATAGACCTATATGACTAATTATAAAATAATAATTGAGAGATTTAATTATTCAATTTTTAATTTTAATTAGTACCTATATAGATATTTTATTTTAATACTTTTGTAAAACCGATTTTCTATACACTATTATATAAAAGACAATGTTACAGACTATAGCCATTACAGGAACATCATTAGTTATAAATTCAACAGCAATAAAAGACATGACTTCATTAACTGCCAACATAGATAATAGACTGTCACTAACTGAACCGTACGATCCTTTGTGTGCTAATAGTTGCGCATGCGCGAAATGCATTGCATGCGCGAAATGTGTCATGCGTATTAAAATAAAAATATGGAGGCAAGAGAAAGTAATAATAAGTGTCGTGATCGGTACCTGATCGGTACGTCTTTATAATGTGATATTTTGCACGTTTTAAAGACGTTACAAAAAAGACGTTTTATTTTAGGTTTTAATTAGTCATTTGACGTCTTTTGACCAGTTATGACCAATTTCGACGTCATTTTGACGAGGTTCTGCTAGCTGGGATGTATTCCATATAGAGAATTGAGGATTCTGTTAATGTTTTTAAAGGTATTTATAACAATAAGAATGTAAAAATGTAAAAAATTGATTTGTTTTGATGTATTTTTGTAAATGAATTTTTTAAATATTTGACAACATCACAAAAACAAATTGATCTCGATAATGTTGAATATATCAAAATGTAAAAAAACTTTGTTATTTTAAGGTCCTGAGAGAACAAAATTCAAACTGAGAAATTGCATTCAGTCGACTATTAAAGAATATTAATAATAAAAAATTAAAAAAATTTTTGTCTAAAGAATTTTATTAATTTTAACCAACACACCGGTCATCCGTGTATGATGAAGTAACTGCGGCTCATCTGAGTCTTCGAGACTAGATTTTTGTTTGAAAGGTTTTATTAATTAAAAATTAACACTAATACTAAAATGTAATCACTTCTGATGATGTTAAGGAATTGTCGAATTACGTATCAAGTGTTAATTTTTAATTAATAAAACCTTTGAAACAAATAACTTAGTGTTTAATTTGTATATTTAATTTTAATTAAATCAAAAAATATTGAAAAAGTACATCCGTAAAGTACTAATACTCTTTGGCCGATTTTGATTAAAAACTTTTTTTTACGCCTCAGGGCGGTGAATAATGTAAATATAAAATTTCAAGCACGGCGAAAGCTCGGGATTGGTGACCCCCGGCAATCAGCGTGAGGAACGCCCCCCCCCCCCCGGTAGCCATCGATACTATGTATTTTCAATTAAAATAAATAAATTTATCACCTCTAAATGGCCTCTATAGCCGAAAAGGGTTAAAATAAAAAAATAAAATTTCAACCTCGTAGCTCAATTCCTTCATGCTTTAAATTAACACAAACAGACCATGTCTCGAAAACCACTTGTTTGGATTCAGGGGACCTCAAAACGTATATATCCTTCAAAATCTCGACATCGAATTTTTGACATGAATCCAATACTTCAATATAATAAATATGTATAGGTAAGAGAAAGTTAAAAATAAAATAATGATAAAACCTATTTGGACATGCCTGTAGGTCTACTGGAATGAAATATCCTATTAAAGTTCTTCTAGACACTGAAAGATTTATTTTACTAATTCCACAAACACGTAATTGTAGGTGTTTGGGTGTTAAATGTTTCTATTTAATAAATTAGTGTTTCATTAAGAAGATAATTATCTTAAAAGTAGAACCATGTTTGTGCTTAATTCACGTTATTAGGGCGAGATTTCAGTAAAGTCACGTGGCCAATTTTGAGAACCGCTTTTCTTTTTTAATTTTATCTAAAATTTATTTATATTCTATTGATCATGTTCCTTGATTATGCGTTCAAAGGGTTATATTTATATTTTACGAACGTTTAAGTGTAGATAATTGCTTCTATTTAAGAAGGGAAAAAAATGAGAAAGAAATTAGCTACCTGTTCATTATTATTATGGATTTATGTCAATCTAAAAATAATTTCTATTTTAAACTTAAAACAAAAGATTGGGGATTTCAACAAAAATGCACGTTTTTAAAAATTTTCCGGTGAGCAGGGAAATAAAAAAATCTGGTGGTTAACAGCACAGCACACAACTTTTACTTGTGGAGTGATGGTCTATCACTCAGACTTTTTCATTAAAATTTAAAGGGGAACGCTATATATCGTTTATATGACCCATTTTTTTTTTTCTGATTTTCTCAAAATTGGCTCCTACAATTTCAAATTCATTAATCAACTATTTCTTTGATGCTTTTTAAAAAGTATATCAGTAAATTTTTCGTGGAAATTGTTTCAAGTACATTTTACTGATGTAGTAGTTCAGATATTTCAAGTTCATTTTCTGGGTCTTCCTTCCATAGAGCCAATGTAAAATACGTATGTTAATTCCCCTTTGGAACTTTTTACACATTTTAAAAATTTTTTTCTAATTCTTATGAAATTTTGTATTTATTTACAATTCTCCATTGTATTTAAAATATCCAATTATGAGATTAGAATTATGAAAAATAACAATAGTTTATTTCAAGCAGTCAACATTTAAAATACACAGATGGAAATTTTGAATCAATTGACTTTTTTACTTTTTACTAATGAAATGCAAGTGGTCAAGTTCGGAAGGTGCAGAGGGGGTGGGGCGGAGGTGGCAACCGCCCCCTATGAGAAAAAAATTGAAAAAGATTTAAAAACAAGCCATCTAAAAAAATATATGTTTTTTTTTTGTGTAAAATATATTTTCACATTTATTTTAAACTATCAATTCAAGTCACAAATCACCGTTAAGGGTGTTACTATTTGATTTTTTTTTTTAACACTCACACTTTTTTCTCATCCACACTCACATTCACACAGTCTTTTCGGTAACTTAAGGCCATTTAAGACATTTAACGATACTCGTATGTTTAATATATCTATTGGGGGTCCAGGCATTCTTATTTAAGCCATTTGGATACCAAATGGCTTAAATAAAATCAACGGACTGCCTGGGGTCCGAACCCGCGACTTTTGGGATACGAGGTTAGCACGTTAGCCCCTACACCAAGCCCCGGGGGCTTATTTGAAGATATTATTTAAAAAATGTTCATTCCCCAGAAAAGCCCTCCTGTAAATTGAATCTTCCAACCAACCGCCCTCACCGAAAATCGCATACAAGAAAAATGTATTTAAATTGAATCAATTTTTGATAATAGGGACGGAATCTGAATTGCCATAGATGCCGAAAAAAAAAAAAAACGCACAGTACACAACTTTGGTCTACCGAAGGTAAGAGAAAGTTGTGTTAGGCACACCAGATTTTTTTAGTTTAATCAAATGTGAAATAAAAATTTATTTCTGCGAGCCACCTGACGTCAACAATATTTTCATGGCAATTTATGTCTTTTTTTGAATTTTATTATCAATAACTGTACCTGTTCATATTCAGGTTATATAATAGAATAAATTTATCATAAAAATGCCATCTGACTTTTTTCTTTTCTTTAATAATAAAAACATTTTCAAGATTTATTTATTTTTATTCTTTAATCGAAATTGATTAATATCGTTGGGGTATGATACTCTCTAGCAAGACGACGACGACGACGACCGCCCTAGTAGCTATTTATTTTGATAGCAAAAGGGAATAAGGAGCAACGAGTTGTTGAGTTGATTACACCGGAATCGATAGAGAACAATGTTTTTGTGTATCATTTTGTTATAGAGGGCGGCGGTGGGAGGGTTAATGACGGTCCAATTGATTCGATTTGGAAACAGACCGGAAAAACGCGTCAATTCCAAACCTCCCCCCCCCTCACCCTTGATTTTTTCGTTTTTACCTTCTCTCTCTCTCTCTCTCTCTCCTCTCACACAATCATGTTTCAAAGCATCCAATCACATCAAAAACGCTTTTCTTTTTAACCCCCCCCCCCCACGCCCGCTAAAATCATCATTCGATACCGGGAACAAAAGATTAAAATTTGATTTTTTATCGTTTATATTTAAAGATAATATAAACCAGTGAGTAATAAAAACCTTCTTTGACTCTTGTTTCATGATTCTGGAGAAAAAAAAGAATAAGCAAGATTAAACAGTAGTGAAGCTCGGATAGGTAGTCAACGATACTATTCTCTCTAAGGCGTATTTGTTAGCAAATTAACTCATCATTGGAAATAAATAAATAAATATATAAAATAGTTAAATCAATCAATCAATAATTGAGAATATATTTCTTTTAAGAATTAAATATTAATAGTATTGTATAATATAGATAAATGTGTCTAAGTCTGATTATATTTCTAAAATTGTTACACTTATGTAAAACCGTAGATAAATAACTCCAAGCCTGTATTTTACGGCTCTGAAGTGAACAAATATTCAATAGTTCTCAGGGCCATCAATAAATTGTATTCTATTCTATTCAGACATCTTCAATATATATATATATATATATATATATATATATATATATATAATACTAGCAAATTGTTCGTCCGTCTGTCACTCTCTGTTTGACCAACTTCCCAATAGACTTCGCAGTCTTATAAAGAGCGGATTCCAAAATTCTCAAAAGGCCAAGCGCAAAAAAATTTCAGAAAATGAATTTCACATTGAATTTTGTCTTTTTTTTTATTTACAAATTTTTTCGGCCACGGAGGCCATTTAGACCCCGTCTCTAATTATTTCAATTTATTGGTAGCTAATTAAATTGAAATAAATTGTCGCATGCTAACCACTGCACCAAGGCCCGAGGGCGAATTTTGTTTTGATATATGAAAAATTAAAGCCAATTAATTAAAATAATTAAATCTCACAAATGAAAAATAATAAAAATTGTCCTCAGGACCTATGGGCATCAAAAATTTATTAATTTAGTAAATATACAGTTACAATTATATTATTTACAACAATGCAGTCAAAAATGCTTACGAAATAATTGTCGAACAAAAGTTGGTAAGTTTTATAATGTACACACAACAGATACTACCAATATTACCCAATGGCCTATGGCTGAAAGGGGCAAATAAATATAAAAAAAAAAATACTATATTGTGCATAATACTTTAACAAATTTACAGTTGTAAAGTATTATGCACAATATACATATTGGTAGTATTTTTTTTATTTTTTTTTATTTGTCCCTTTCAGCCATAGGCCATTGGTTAGTATTGGTAGTTTTAGCATTGTATTCCTAACTCGTTGGACAACATGATCTTGCGGCGCCCCCTAAAAAGCTTTCTTTTGATGAAAAAACACTAGGAAAATTTTTTTATAATTTTTTTACTGTATGTCAAGACAACACGTGCCTCAAGACGATTTAAGTTAATTTTTGGGTATAATCAATAGGGTCCGACCGAAACAAGATTTTCAGCCGAAACCGAAACCGAAACCGAATATTCGGCCTCAACCTTAGTTTCGGCCGAAACCGTAACCGAAACCGAAACTTGTATTTCCTATAAAAATTTTTTTCATTTTAGCTTTTTTTTTTTGAATTTTTTTCCCTCCCCGTGAAAATCATTTTACCTTTTTTTTAGGGAGACTAAAATTTTTTTCTCCCCTCAAGTGCAAATTATTTGACCTTGTTTTTTTGCATGCGAGTCTCATCCCATTTTTTCAGACTCTGGTTTCGGCCGGCCGAAAGGTTCGGCCACTTTTTGGCCGAAACCGAAACTACGGCCGAAACCATGATTTTTGGCCGAAACTGGCCGAAACCGTAACCGAAACCGAATATTCGGTCGGTTCCTAATAATCAATAATCAACGATTGACATAAAAAAATTATAAAAAATTTTCCTAGTGTTTTTTCATCAAAAGAAAGCTTTTTAGGGGGCGCCGCAAGAAATTTAATTTTTAACGACCACTCTACTATATATAGATGTTTCTTAAAGGATAAGAGGGTTGTATTTTTTAATAAGCCAGATATGTACTTTAATTATAAGGCGCGGCTAGTTTAATTTTTAAATAGCCTATACTTTATAGTCACTAGCCTCGGATGGCTGAAGTTTCGATGGCATGGTGGAAAGTAAAGTGCCTCAATGCCCCGGATAGGCTAGAGATTCCGAGTTCGATTCCCTGAGATCAGCAGACACACCAACAAATAGAGTATTTAAAATTTTAGCCTAAGAATGGCTTTTTTAAAGAAATTATTAATTAATTATTTAAAAATAATCCTTCATTAACTAACCTAAATAACCTAAAGTGAGAGAGAGAGAGAGAGAGAGAGAGAGAGAGAGAGAGGCGATGTCAATTTTTTTTTTCACTCCAGAAGATCAAAGAGAAAGATCAAATTATCCCATTTTACTTTGTTCTGTCTAATTTATTATTGATTAAAAAAGTAATGGGGTTTTAAAGCCAACAAGTTATCTAACCGTCAGAATAAAGTCTAACTAGAGCAACAAAAATATTCGCTTTTTAAGGGATATCTTACAAAAATATATTCATGATTTGATAATCAATTTTATTTAATTCGGGAATATTTAAACTAACAGATATTTTTAAATGCATGATTTGATGCATGAAGGAACCAAGCGTCATTATGATTTGGTTAATGGCGCTTGGTTTCTTTATGCATAACATCGTACAAATAATCTTTATTTTTTTTTAATAGCATTCCGAGATATAAATTAAATTCCTTTAAATCCATACATAAATCACTATAAAAATAGCATACAAAGATGTGTGAATGCCCGACCTAAGAGTCTGGTATAGGCCTATATTTGTTATACTATATAAGATAAAGCTCTGAGTATTCACAAAATCCACTTGATAGACCCTTTATGATGACTATCTGCCAGGTCTGAAGATGCTACGAACCCTGGACCGAAACCTCAGCTGAGCCAAGCTTTTAGACAGCCATTAATTGAAATAATAAAAATAAAAGAAGTATTTATAATATTTTATTTCACAAAAACACCGAAGTTGTACGAATAAGAAGCTACTGCATTAGCAATTTATATATAACTTCGTTGATTACCTTCATTTCTATTAATAAGTACTTATTAATGGCTAGAGAGGGTGGTTAAAAGAATTAATGCAATTGATCAACGTGTGGTATAAAATTTACCTTTTCGATAGTTTATTTGAAAGCTCCCAAGTAGCAGAATAAAAAAAAATAATAAAGTTTTGGCATCAAAAATCTAAAACGAAAAAAAAAAATGAAATCCCTCTAAAATATTTTCTGAATCTCTCGGCCTGGAAAGGAATTTTTTGCGGTCCGTGACGTTATATGGATGAACATCAATGTCTAAAGACAAAAAAAAGAAGAAATTTATTATTATTTACGAATTTCTCTCTTCTTTTAGAACAAATCGGAAGCAGACAGGAAAGGCTGTCCTATGCCAAGGACTTTCATTGTTATTTATTCCCTCTTTCTTTCTAAGTGAGAACTTTCTCGGCTTCTCTCTTCCTTCCCCCACTCTTTTTTTTTTTATTTTTTCATTTGGGACCTTGAAACCCGCAACTGTTTTACCCCCTCGACGTCGTCTTCGATCGTGGTTCAAAGAAGCCGAGTCAGGAATGACTTTCGTCTCCCCCTCCCCGAGGGGGCGGCGAATACACACTTTTTGAGGGCGGAAGGCCTCGGGCCATCACTGCTTGTTGGGTGCTTTTGATGAAATACCCTTCTCAAACCCACTTTTTGCAATTCCACCCCCCCCCCTCACCATGCAAAGAGTCCCAACGGGGACTGACTGTTGGTGGCGGAGTTTCAGAAAACCCGAGGGCGGATAAAATTTTCCAAGCACGCTTTTCCGGCCGGTTAATTGGCCGAGGATCGACCCAGCCAACTCTCTCTCTCTCCCTTATACACACACGCAATGGATGCCAACTGATACCAATGGAGAAAGAAAATTGATTAAAAATAATAATTAGATTATTTTCTATACATACGAGAGAGAGAGAGCGAACGTTATTTTGTCTTTAATATGATTTATCAAACCTGAGTTTTCTATTCTTCCTTTAATCGAATCCTTTATCCAAGCTTTAATAAGGAATAAAGGCTAAAAGGACATTCATTTGAAAATTTATAAGCTAAAGCCTTATTCAGTAATCAAAGGAAATGAAAATAACGCAATCGAGTTTCCCTCATTTCAAGAAGATAACAATTTCTATTGGCTATCAATTAATATAAGACAAATAAATACTTGGCCAAATAGGGTGCTCAGTAAGCAAACACTAACCAATTTCTGGTATCTACATAATCTGTCAGTTGTCCTTTTACTTTGCGTTCAAGAAAGTGGGTCCCGTAAAAATTGACTGTCTGGGAACAAAATATCACAAGAACGAAAAGCGCTGAGAGATTGAAATTTTATATTTAAGTTAGGTACCCCCCCCCCCCGCCCCTGGGACGTGACACGACGCTTTTGATCAAAATCGACCAAAGAGTACTAGTACTTTATTGAAGTACTTTTTCAGTTTTTTTTTTTTTTTTATTTCTCAAAACGATTTTGATTAAAATTCATAAACCTATTATTTCTTAGATTCTCTTTTGGCGTCAAAATTGAATAAAGTACACTTTAATAGGAAAGAGAGGATAAATATTTTTCAATGTTTATATATTTTACGTCTTGAATTCTATCTAATATTGAGGCTACTGCCGGAAACTAAATGTTGACACAAAAAATTGAGTTTTTGAAAAAAAAGTGACCTTATATTATTTTGCAAAAAATTGGACAATAATATGGGAGGTTAAGGTGTATTTTAGAATTTTATTTTTTTTTTTATAATAGGGAGATTTAAATGCGTATAAAATTAATAAAGTCAAAGGATAATTATGCGTATAAGGACTTTAATTAACTCCATATATTTAAATTTTGTTATTTTTGCTAGCAGGTCCGCCTTCGGCGGGCTTCGCATCTAGCCGGGGAGGATTCGCCTCCTCCTTGGACTCCTCTCCTGTTGGCTCGGGCCCGCCTGCGGCAGACCCGAGCATTTTCTTAATTAACTGGAGCAATTTTCCGGTCAACTCATATCATGCAATTAATAATGAAAATCCGTATCTGGCTTATTAAAAAAAAAAAGCAGTCTCTTGACTTATAAGGAATATATTGTATTTATGTATATGATAGCGGGGTGATTGTCTTTATCCAGAGTCCCATCTCTGAAGAAAAAAAAAAAAAATTTAATTATATAAGAATTTTTATTATTATTTATTTGAGAGATTTAATTATTTTAATTAATTGATTTTAATTTTTCTTAGCTTTAATTCTTAATAAGTAGGGTCCGACCGAAACAAGATTTTCAGCCGAAACCGAAACCGAATATTCGGCCTCAACCTTAGTTTCGGCCGAAACCGTAACCGAAACCGAAACTTGTATTTCCTATAAAAATTTTTTTCATTTTAGCTTTTTTTTTTTGAATTTTTTTTCCCTCCCGTGAAAATCATTTTACCTTTTTTTTAGGGAGACTAAAATTTTTTCTCCCTCAAGTGCAAATTATTTGACCTTTTTTTTTTTGCATGCGAGTCTCATCCCATTTTTTCAGACTCTGGTTTCGGCCGCCGAAAGGTTCGGCCACTTTTTGGCCGAAACCGAAACTACGGCCGAAACCATGATTTTTGGCCGAAACTGGCCGAAACCGTAACCGAAACCGAATATTCGGTCGGTTCCTATTAATAAGGCACTTGGCTCTTGGTGTAGGGGTTAGAGTGCTGGCCTTCTGTAACAAGGGTCGCGGGTTCGGATCCCGTCTCATGCGAGAAATTATTTCAATTTAATTGGTAACCAATAAATTGAAATAAATAGAGACGGGGCCTAAATGGCCTTCGTTGCCGAAAAAGACCTTAAATAAATTTAAAAAAAAAATTCTTCATAAGACAAAACTCAATGCTACCAATGGGCAAATTCATTTCTGGAATTTTTTGCGCGTCCCCTTTTAAGAATTTGGGGACCCGAGTATTTTTCCTAAATTCTTCATAACGTCCTCTATAATAGTTTAAAATTTCGTTCCGAAATTTCAACCGGAAGCTGGTCAAACAGACGGACATTCGGCTATTATATATAGAAAATAGATAGATAGATATTTAAAAGAAATGGAGTAAAAGATGATCGAAAATATAGGCAGGCTGGTGTTATTCTTCAAATCCTAATATAAATTTAGAGATATTTAATTTTAAAACTTTTTACAAAATGGACTAAAATTTCAATTAATGCAATTAAATTTAAATTGGATTAACCTTTGAACTTTACAATGGACATGTTTATAATTTACATAAACTACATACGGTACGGTATTTAAGATAAAACATTTAAACCAAATGACTACCCCCCCCCTCCTCGTTCTCTCGATATTTTTATAAACGAAATATAAATAAATTTTAGATGAAACTTTGATTAAAAAAAAAAAAAAGAAAAATACCAGGTGATTGCATGGATTTAAATATAGAGATTGTTTGTTTAAAATTAACTATAATTGAAAAATTTTTTCATAATAAAATAATATTTAGGTTAAATGCTTTTATAGAACGTTAAATCACGTGACAGGGCTAAATAAGTAAGAGTAATTTTGTTTTTTTTTTGTTGTGTAGTTAGAAATAATAATAACGACGATGATGCTTTAAAAGAAATGAAGAGTAGCTTTCTTTTATTAGGGGGGGGGGGGGGAATTAACCTATCACATGATAAGATTTAATTAAAGAGAAGTTTTTAGCTAACTTCATAAATTGAAAGATCCTGACAAAAAAGTCAAATTATTATTATAAAAGAACAGTTTTTAAAGTGGAACTTTTATTTGATGGCCTCAAATTTTTTCGCCCTTCTATCAGCATGTCGCGTTACAAGCCGTGACGTCAAAGGCCGTAACGCTACAAGTTATGACGTCACAAGCCGTGACGACAAAAATAGGTTTTGAATTTGCAATTTATTTATTTTACTTTGAATACAGCTTCTCGCTCTTGGCGACTGTATATTAGACATGGGTCAATACGCGATTTTGCTGTACCAGGTACCAGCTGTTACAGGTACTTGTTCGTGACCCGATATTTTTTCCTGATACTTTTGTACCCGAAACAAATTTCACCCAGCAACGCTAACTTTACATTAATTCAAGTCAATAACAACGTGTTTAACATTTTTTCAAATGTTTTCTACGCTATTTATTTTTGTGTTGAGAACAAACACATAATTATTCATTACTAAAGAGTTTTCCAAACTGAGTGAACTGACATGTCTCCAAATTTAAAATGTCAATTTATATACTGCATTAGAAAAATAATTAACAAATTTCTGTGCCGGCGAACGAAATTTAATTTAATTCTATTCATTATGTATTTCAATTCACAGTTACATATATTTTTATTTTTTTAATTAATGTTTTTATATATAAAAAAAAAAAATAGTTTCAAAGTAAAAATCAGATAACTTATTTATTAAAAAAAATATATTTTTTTCATTTCTGCTCTCTTTCTTAAAGTGAATAAAAGAGAAATAATGTATAAGTAATAATTAGATTTGTATTTAATTATTATAGGGCCTAGTGAGAAAAAGTAGAGTAAAAAATGTAAAAATGATTCGGAATGACGTTCGAAAAGCGCGCCAGAGCTAGCGAAATGGCCCTGTCAGGAGAGAAGAGACGGGGCGGGGCGTCGCGAGTTGAGGGTTGCAAGAGAGAAGGAAAGAGAGAGCAGGCGCAACGAAAACTGTATCGGGTAAGGAACGAAGCTCTAAAGTGAAAAGCAAGTATTTGATCAATGCGCAAGCGCGAGCGAGATATCAGGTTCGCGTGAGAAACGAATACCGAGCAAATAACATATACTTTTTGTATCTGTTATTTGAGTATCAACAACTCGGGCATACTCGACTGGACCTGAACAGGACGCGTATTCCTTTCTCACTCGTACCTGATATCTCGCGCATGCGCATTGAACAAATACTTGCTTTTCACTTTAGAGCGTCGATACAGTTACCCGATACAGTTTTCGTATCGCCTGCTCTCTCATTCCTTCTCTCTTGCGACCCTCAACTCGCGACGCTCCGCCCCGTCTCTTCTCTCCTGACAGGGCCATTTCACTAGCTCTGGCGCGCTTTTCGAACGTCATTCCGAATCATTTTTACATTTTTTACTCTACTTTTCTCACTAGGCCCTATAATAATTAAATACAAATCTAATTATTACTTATACATTATTTCTCTTTTCTTCACTTTAAGAAAGAGAGCAGAAATGAAAAAAATATATATTTTTTTTTTTAATAAATAAGTTATCTGATTTTTACTTTGGTATTTAAATACCTGATATTTTTTGTTCGTACCCATTATGTGTACATGTTACTTTTTCCTACCTGATACAAAATATCAGATTGATACAGTATCACCCATGTCTAGGGACACGAAAAAATACTCGATACTTCCTGGTATCGATACTTTTGTTTCGATACTAGTACTTTTTTTACTCGATACTTTTCTTTCGATACTTTACTCATATGAGTACTTGATTGCCGGTATCGAATGAGTAGTACTCATCCATATATAATTTTGTTTTTTTAAGTTTTTTCACCATTTTAGGCCATCCATATAGACAGACTTTAAACGTTATACAAATATTTTAATTGTTAGAATTTTTTCCATCAGGCACAGTTTTAGAGATATAGAGAAAAATAAATTTTAATAGAAAATATACTCTAAAACGGCTCTTATTTTGAATTTTCAAGATTTTTTAAAAACTTAAAAAACTCGATTTTTCTAAATTTTAAGCCATTTGTGGCACGTCTAAATTAATGGACTGAAACTTTATATGTATTAAAACTACCTGCATATTTTTAATGGGTGTCGTCTTAAAAAAATCTTGAAATTTCAAAATAAGAGCCAGTTTAGAGCACTTTTTCTATTAAAATTTATTTTTCTATATATCTCTAAAAGTGTGCCTGATGGGGAAAAACTGAAATTATATTTGAATTTATGAAAAATATTTCTAGAATCTCATATCTATATCTTTATTCTTGTGAAAGCAAAAAAGTTCATTTTTGTCGACCAGTGAAAATGGACAGACTTTTATTTTGGCGAAATCCGTATTTTGGTTGAGAAAGCCCCCTCCTCCTGGTGCTCATTACTTTGAGGAAAATGGTACACCCCATTGATCTTTTTTTTTTTTTTTTTTTTTTTTTTAAACATTCACACTTTTTTCTCATTCGCACTCACACTCACACACACATTCACACAGTCTTTTCGGCAACTGAGGCCATTTAAGACTTTAGACGATAACCGTTGTAATATATATTATCTATTGTGGGTTGAGGCATTTCTATTTAAGCCATCTGGTATCCAAATGGCTTAAATAAAATCATCGGACTGCCTGGGGTCCGAACCCGCGACGTTTGGTATAGGAGGTAGGCACGCTACCTACTACGCCACACCGGGGGCCCCCATTGATCTTCCGTTGGGCCCTTTGAACTACGTCAGGAGCCTAAGATGCCGAAAAAAAATTTAAAAAAAAGGGAAAAATATTCATACTTTAAAAAATACTCGATACTTGGTGGTATCGATACTTTCTGGTATCGATACTTTCCTTTCGATACGATACCAAGTACAAGTATCGATACTTTTTTTTTCGATACCGTATCCCTACCCATGTCTACTGTATATACACAAATATTTTATAAAAGGCTTTGAGCTATGCTCTTATCCTTTGTCTTTATTTTCTTAAAATTGAACTTCGTTATTTTCCAAAAAATAATTCAATTTAAATTTACAATAATTGGAAAGCTAAAATTTATTATATATGACGAATAATTTTTTCAAGAAAATATATTAATTTTATTTTACAAAAATGGGAAAGCTAAAAATTTATTATATATGACGAATTATAAAAAAATAATTGTGAGATTTAATTATTTAATTTTTAAATTGATAAAATATAATTTTTAAAATAATTTAAAATGATATAAATCTTCACTTGCTAAATAAATATTGTTCTCGTGCCTACCTCCTATACCAAAGGTCGCGGGTTCGGACCCAGGCAGTCCGATGATTTTATTTAAGCCATTTGGATACCAGTTGGCTTAAATAGAAATGCCTGACCCCACAATAGATATATTCTCTACAACGGTTATCGTCAAAGTCTTAAATGGCCTAAGTTGCCGAAAAGACTGTATGAATGTGTGTGTGAATGTGAGTGTGAATGAGAAAAAAGTGTGAATGTTTAAAAAAAAAAAAAAAAAAATATTGTTCTCAGTTTTTAACATGGCTCTATTGATTTGCCATTATCATTCATTTAAGATTAAAAACGCGATTTTAATACCCTTAATTGAATAATTTTCTGAAAATGTTCAGTTAAGCGCCGACGTTCTGAAAAAAAGTTTCATTAAACCACACAATAATTTTTTTTTTTTATTTGTTTTAAAGTCTTTTTCGGCATCTAAGGCCATTTAGACTCGTATGAAAGTAAATTTTCAAACGTTTGCAGCCCCCGCCCAAGAAAATGTTGAAATGACGCCACTGGGGAAGAGAAAGAACCCAGGAGGTGGTTAAATGCGATATTTTTATATTTTTAAAGAATAAAATTCAGAATAGTCCTTATCATTTGAAGAAAAGTTCTTTTACTTGAGCATAACTCGTGACCACTTAATAAAACTAACCCCCAGTTATCCACCAACAAGTTATAGACACAACCCCGATAATAGGTAGAGTTGTTCTTGTCATCAGGGGCGAATATAGAAATTTTTTCCGGTAGGGGGGGGCCTGAACTAATTTTTAAATACTCCCCCCCTCCATACACAAAAATATTTTTTAAAATACCAGATATACCTCAACCCCGAAGGGCCATCAAAAATATTGCAGAAATTCTTCGGTTTGTAAAAGAATTACCCATATATGTATATAGATTAGGAACCGACCGAATATTCGGTTTCGGTTACGGTTTCGGCCAGTTTCGGCCAAAAATCATGGTTTCGGCCGTAGTTTCGGTTTCGGCCAAAAAGTAGCCGAACCTTTCGGCCGGCCGAAACCAGAGTCTGAAAAAATGGGATGAGACTCGCATGCAAAAAAAAAAAAAAAAAAAAAAAAAAAAAAAAAAAAAAGGTCAAATAATTTGCACTTGAGGGAGAAAAAAAATTTAGTCTCCCTAAAAAAAAGGTAAAATGATTTTCACCGAAGGGAAAAAAAATTCAAAAAAAAAAAAAAAGATAAAATGAAAAAAATTTTTTATAGAAAATACAAGTTTCGGTTTCGGTTACGGTTTCGGCCGAAACTAAGGTTGAGGCCGAATATTCGGTTTCGGTTTCGGTTTCGGCTGAAAATCTTGTTTCGGTCGGACCCTAATATAGATTTGAAAAATTTTGGGGAGCCCGGGCCTTTATATACGCCCCGGAAACGTATGATACGCAAATTAAAAATTTTATCTCACCGAAAGTCCATATAAAAATTTAATCTTTCCTATGGCCATTTACAAACAAAATTTGATGAAGATATTGTTTTTTTTTTCTTTTTTGACCCCTGAAAATGTCACCTGTTAATAAATTGCAATGCACCTAAAAGATTTTAAATATTACAATATCTGTCTCCCCCCCCCCCTCCCCAATTCCCCTGAAGACGTAAGTTATAAGGTAAATATTGTCATTTATTTTTTTTTTCTTCAAAATAAATGTAATTTGACTTGTTAAATTATATTTACTTTGTATTTTTTTTTTTTTTTTTGTTCATGACCCATTAATTAAACAAACGCTTTTGAATAGCATCGATAGTAGACCAAAAAGAGTCGCAAAAATGATCAAAGTCAAAGGAGTTTGAGCAAAATTTAATTAAAGCGTAATGTAATGTTAATTTGAATTTTCTTCATTAAAAATATCAGGTTTTTTTTTTCTAATTCTCCAACGTTTACGTATTTTTAAAAAAATGTTTTCCAATTAGGCTATTATAAATTTGGATCCACTCCTTTTTTACAATATTTTTGAACAATTATCCATCTGTAGGTATTAGAATGAGAGTAAATTTATTTAATAATGCATCTACTATTCTATAAAGGAAATTTATTGTAAAGGCGCCTACACACGTAACTGTACACTTGACAAGCATGAATGTGCAATCTTTTTGTACCAGCATGCACAAATTCGCCTTGGCATCACACGTCACAAGCTTGTGCAAGAAACAGCTTTTGCTGAAAAATCTAAAATTCCTAATTCGGAGTTATTTATTCGAAGATAACAAGAAATACTCTTTATAATCCAGTCATATGGGAAGGGGGAAACGGGAGCGAAGGTGTTATGCAAGTTTTTCCCGCTAAGATGGCGTAGTATGTCATAAAAAGTATGCCCAAAAAATCAAGTAATTCAAAAATTTGCCAAGAGATGTCGGAATGGTAGCTAATAATATTTAATGAATCTTTTAACAATAAATACTTTATAAATGTCATTATATCTTATTTATCTTTTATAAAAGCTTAAAAATACATAAATATAGGCCCGATATAGGCTAATACTATATCGGCTGTTAGACTAGCCTGCCATCTATTGCAAGAATGCTGAACTAATTTGACAGTTGATTTTTAAATAAATCATCTAAGCTTATTTTAAAAATTCCTTAATTAATATGTGATTAATAATAACAATAAATTCATTTTTAAATTTAAAAAAATTTAAAGATTATTGGGACAGATTGTTTTTTTGTATTTGCTTGATAACAAAAAAATTAATTACGATAATTTTTTAATAAGTCATTAAAAAAATTATAGCTCGATGTCCCAATAATCTCTTATGAATTTAATTCATTTAAAAAAAAACCGCATTGAAAAATTCCTTATAATAGTCTAGTTTTTTTTTAAGTACGTTTAGACGTCGCTCCTGAACCCCTTAAGGGAAAACTTAATTTTTCTATCATCGACAGGTCTGCAAAAGTCAAATCGGCACTAAACTCCGAAACAGATTTTTAGCCCTAAGCTAGCTTTCGCTATGTTAAGAAATTCCAAGTGTTGTTAATTTGTGAAGGAAATGCATACAGAGAGAGAGAGGCATGTAAATCGTTAATAATTAATGCCCAAATGGAGAGGGCAGAGAGCCAACTGTTGTCAGGTGGACTCAGGTCATCAGCAACCAACAAGAGAGCATCATTATAGATTCATTTGACCTCAGGAGCCTGCAGGGCAATTGATAGAAACCCTCCTCAAATTATCCTCACCATTACCACAAACAAACATACACATACACAGCCAAACATATGTAGCAAATTTGTAATGCATATAAAATCATATTTGTAATAATAACGCTAATAGAACTTACAAAAAAGACATAATATGACTTATATAATTTAGATTTTCATTTAATTGAATATTTCGCATCGTGTTTGTACAGTGAGCGTCACAATTAAGTCCCCACCAGATAACTAGAGCCTTAAGTATATGGTATAGTGTGGTAAGTATATGGTGAAATAATTTTAAATATGAAAAGGTAAAATAAAACCATTTGTACCAGATTCTATGTTTTATCTTTCCGGTCATTAAAATTATTTCATTATACACCATATAATATACCATATACTTAAAGCTAAAGCTATCAGGTGGGGAATTAATTGTGGCGCTCACTATACTATATATATACAGTACAACCCCTCTTATCCGGCCTGGTCGGGCCCGAAACCCTGGCCGGATACTGATTGGCCGGTTAATCCGAGGTTTCGGAGAAAAATAAATTTTCATTACGTTTTTGTTTTTCTAATTCGCTCATTTTTGTTTAAGAGATCTCAAGCCTTGTAGTAGAACAATAGACTGGGAAGCAAGCGAGTAAACAAACTTCTTCGTCACAATCTGAACGAAAATATTGCACAATCTTTACACAGTTTAATTAAAATGCAAAAAAAGTAATTTATATAAGCTTTTAGTCTAATATAGGCCTATGTAATAATAAAAATAATGTATGATAAACGAATGTAATTTACAATCTTAATGGAATAGGCAGGTTAATCCGAGGACCGGTTGATGCGAGGTCGGATAAGAAAGGTTTTACTGTATATTAGGAACCGACCGAATATTCGGTTTCGGTTACGGTTTCGGCCAGTTTCGGCCAAAAATCATGGTTTCGGCCGTAGTTTCGGTTTCGGCCAAAAAGTGGCCGAACCTTTCGGCCGGCCGAAAACCAGAGTCTGAAAAAAGGGATGAGACTCGAATCCAAAAAAAAAAAAAAAAAAAAAAGGTCAAATAATTTGCACTTGAGGGAGAAAAAAAATTTTAGTCTCCCTAAAAAAAAAAATTAGGTGTTAGCTGTGTCTTCTACACAGCCGGTGGCTTTTTAACGTGACAACGTCTTTTGCTTGATTTCAAAAAAAAAAATTTTTCTCTTACCTATATTGAAATATAAAGAGAGAAAGTATTGTTTTTTTTTTTTTACTAGTAGTTTGTTTTCATAAATAAACATGTTCAAACATTTTCATTGAAACAATATATGACAGGTGTGGCCAAACTTTTATCCATTAAGGACGACATATGCTTAAAAATGAGGTTTTTCGAAAAAAAAATTAATTTTGGAGTTAATTACTCGGGATTTTTTTATTTGTTCTATTAGAAGTTATCTTTCTGCACTAAATGACATCCCATTTAGTCTGATCTGATTAGCCGTTCGGAATCTACAGGGGTTTAAAATTTCGAAAAATGAAATCCCGCCGAGTGCTCTCATGCGGTAAAATGACCTCATATCAAAAAAAAGAAAAAAAAGCCCGGGGGTATTGAACCACTCTTTCTAAAATTATATTTAGATTTAATGTAGTTTTTATGGTCAAGTAGCTATGCGTTGCACAATTAGAGCTATTTTTCGATATTTTTTTGCATAAAAAATGAGGTTTTTCGAGAAAAAACCAATTTCTGGAGTTAAGTACTCGGGATTTTTTTATTTATTCTATTAGAGGTTTTCTTTCTGCACTAAATGACATCCCATTTAGTCTGATCTGATTAGCCGTTCAGAATCTACAGGGGTTTAAACTTTCAAATTAGAATTTACTGCGCGCGGTAAAATAAAATGATAGGAAAAAAATAAATGGTGAAATCTTTAGCTGAAAACTCATTCTTTCTAACCATATATTTCCCATAATTATACCTCTTAAGACAGAGGAGTTATTCAAGCCAATAAACTTTTTCGTGCATGCCCCTCTAACATGCCACTATAGACACATGATTTGTAAGACGTTGTCACGTCAAAAGGTAAAATGATTTTCACGGGAGGGAAAAAAAATTCAAAAAAAAAAAAGTAAAATGAAAAAAAAATTTTTATAGGAAATACAAGTTTCGGTTTCGGTTACGGTTTCGGCCGAAACTAAGGTTGAGGCCGAATATTCGGTTTCGGTTTCGGTTTCGGCTGAAAATCTTGTTTCGGTCGGACCTCTACTGTATATATATTTTATTTTTGAAGCAAGGACTGAAGAAGGACAAATAAAATTTCATTTAAAATTTCGAAATTACAAATAGGTACTCAAATTTGGCAAAAATATATTTAATTTATTTAATTGTTTAATTTTGTACAGTTTTTATACTCGTAGATATAATTTGAAAGATTTTATTTAGAATAATATAAGATTTTTTTTTTTAAATCAGAGCCCTTGGGGAGGGGGGGGGCAAATGGCTTCCCTTGAATATCATTAGAGCTCAAAAATTATCATGGCAAATTATGCCAAAGAATTTATTTCAGCAATTCTGTAAATACAATAAAGTTGGGTCTCAATCGACAGACAGACAGGCCGCAGCAACCCCCCAGCAATTGTCTTCTGGCTATTCCCATTATAATATTCAATATTCATTAATTTTTTAATGAATAAATAAATAATGTAATTAAATATCATGCAGTGGTTTAAATTTTTTATTAGAACGCAACAGCAACCAATAAATTTCATTTTATTTTTGAAAAACACAAAGAGAGAGAGAATAACGTTAAATTAATTAATAAATAATACTCAGGTTACTTAATCAAACATCATTTATTATTAATTATAATGAGCTTTTGTTATAATGTTATAATTATTAGTATTCTAAATAAAACTAGAAAATCATTATAATAGGTAATTTGGTTTTATTTTTAAAGGATTGCTTTGGTATATATAGTAAATCAAACACGTGACAGTCCAGGGACGTATTCGGGAAGAGCTCGACCCTGACTTCCAAAAATGTGACTGGAGCACAGCACACAACTTTCTCTTACCCTTCGGTAAGAGAAAGTTGTGCACCGTGCTGGTCACACCAGATTTTTTGTGTCGAGATATATTTAGTTTCCCATAGCACCTTAGTTTCAAACTTGCATTTTAAATGTTGACTGCTTCAAATAAACTATGGTTATTTTTCAAAATTTTAATCTCATATTTGGACATTTTATACACAATATAGAATCGTAAATAAATACAAAATTTCATAAGAATTGGAAAATATTTTTTAAAATGTGTAAAATGTCCCAAATGGGACCCCCCTTTTGAATCTAAATTAACATACAAATCCCTATAGGAAATTAACATTGGCTCTATGGAAGGAAGAGCCGGAAAATGAATTTGAAAAATCTGAAATCTTTCTTATGAAGTACAGGAGTAAACTGTACTTCCAAAACACTTCAAGGACATAATGAGAATATACATCTTAAAGAGCATGTAAAAAATAATTGATTTTTGAATTTTAAACAATTTTGGTGGAGAGGATTTTAAGAAAATCGAATAAAAAGTACATCGATGTACTTTTTATTCGATCGATAAAGTGCTAGTACTTTTTGGCCGATTTTTTCCAAAAGCTTATTTTGAGTGTCAGGGAGGGTAACTAACCTAAATATAAAATTTCAATTCCGTAGCTCAATTCTTTCATACTAAAAATTGTTACATACAGAAACACACTCAGACCATGCCGCGAAAACCACTTTTTTGGACTCAGGGGACCTCAAAAACATATCTATCAATCAAAATCTCGACATCGAATTTTTGACATGATCGAAATACATACTTTCTCTCTATATATATTTCATATATAGGGTAAGAGAAGTAAAAAATACACGGACTCCTAGAACAAGAAATAAAATTTTGTCCAGGCCTGACAACTTCTATCTCCATGCTAACAAGGAGTCCCCACGGGTGGTTGGTCACGGATTTTTTTTTCAAACTCATAGGATTTGAGGATTAGTATATGGACATCAATTTCTGTATATACGGATAGAGAGTTGAAATAAAAAAAATCTGGTGTGACTGGCGCACAGCACACAACTTTCTCTACCTTCGGTAATCGAAAGTTGTGTTCTGTGCTTGTCTCACCAGATTTTTTGTGTCGACATGTATTTAGTTTCCGACAGTACGGTACATTCGATTTTCAAGTTGTAAAATTTATAAGTATGGCAAAATATTTATATTTTGTTGCCATGGCAACCATATCTCCTATCTTTTCTATGGAGTACAAGAGTAAAGTGGTCTTCAGAAGATTTCAATTGCAAATGAGAATATACATTTTAAAGAGCATCTAAAATATAATTGATTTTTGAATTTTAAAAAAAATCGTTGGAGCAAATTTTGAGAAAATCGAAAAAAACTGAAAAAGTACATCAGTAAAGTACTAGTACTCTTTGGCCGATTTTGATTAAAAGCTTATTTTTCTGGTCCCGGGGGGTGTTTAACTTACATATAAAATTTCAACCTCGTAGCTCAATTCCTTCATGCTTAAAATTGAACACACACACACACACCCACAGACAGACCATGTCGCGAAACCACTTTTACTTTCTCTTAGCCTATATATGAAATATATAGGAGAGAAAGTATTGCGATCATGTCAAAAATTCGATGTCGAGATTTTGATGGATATACATGTTTTGAGGTCCCCTGAGTCCAAAAAAAGTGGGTCCCGCAAATTGGTCTGTGTGTGTGTGTATGTATGTGTGGACAGATTTTTAGCATGAAGGAATTGAGCTACCGGATTGAAATTTTATATTTAACTTAGGTACCTTCCCACACGCTCAAAATAAGCTTTTGAACAAAATCGGCCAAAAAAGTACTAGTACTTTACTGATGTACTTTTTCAGTTTTTTTTCGATTTTCTCAAAATTCCCTCCAAGGATTTTTTTTTAAATTCAAAAATCAATTATTTTTTAGATGCTCTTTAAAATGTATATTCTCATTTTGCCGTTGAAATCTTCTGGAGACCACTTTACTCTTGTTCTTTTTTAGCATGAAGGAATTGAGCTACCGGATTGAAATTTTATATTTAACTTAGGTACCTTCCCACACGCTCAAAATAAGCTTTTGAACAAAATCGGCCAAAAAGTACTAGTACTTTACTGATGTACTTTTTTCAGTTTTTTTCGATTTTCTCAAAATTCCCCTCCAAGGATTTTTTTTTTAAATTCAAAAATCAATTATATTTTAGATGCTCTTTAAAATGTATATTCTCATTTTGCCGTTGAAATCTTCTGGAGACCACTTTACTCTTGTTCTTCATAGGAAAGATAGAAATGGTTGCCATGGTAACGGAATTTAAATCTTTTTCTTTTTATTAGATTAAAAATCAATTATTATTTAAATTCCCATTTATTTGTGTCTTTAATTGCTTAGGAGAAAACATATATCTCTCTCTCTCTCACTTGCAAACATTATCGCCTGTCTCTCCGCCTTCTCTCATAGGCCTAATGTTAATTTCCTATAGGGATTTGTATATTAATTTCTGATTCAAAAGGAGGTCCCCTTTGAAACTCTTTTAGGCATTTAAAATTTTTTTTCCAATTCTTATGAAATTTTGTATTTATTTACGATTCTCTATTGTGTATAAAATGTCCAAATATGAGATTAAAATTTTTAAAAATAACCATAGTTTATTTCAAGCAGTCAACATTTAAAATCCAAGTTTGAAACTAAGGTGCTATCGGAAACTAAATATATCTCGACACAAAAAATCTGGTGTGACCAGCACAGTGCGCAACTTTCTCTACCGAAGGGTAAGAGAAAGTTGTGTGCTGATGCGCCAGTCACACCAGATTTTTTTGGATTCAGGGGACCTCAAAACGTGAAGATCCATCAAAATCTCGACATCGAATTTTTGACATGAATCCAATACTTTCTCTCTATATATATATTACATATATACATAGGTAAGAGAAAGTAAAAATGTCCCCAACAAGCATCGAACCAGCGACTCCTTGTTTACTAGACTGTTGCGCTTTCTCTCTCGGCTACTGTTGACATATAAATAAAATTATCCAAACTTATACAACTCGAAAATCTTGATAGTCTTCAAAGTCAATTTTTCTTTAGTGTTCTTGAGTAGTGCATCGTACTGCTTTAGGAAATGGATGTCCAGATACTAATCTTCAAATCCTATGAGTTTGAAAAAAATCGGTGAACCACCACCCGTGAGGACTCCTTGTAAGATTCAAGGACATATGAGTAATAATTTATCTTTCAAATATAATAAAAACATTATTGATATGCATTATAATTATTAAACAGACTAGCACACTGACTGGGGCCAAACAATTGAACGCCACATATATTTTTTTTTAATAAATAAGAAAAATAGAAATAATAACTGGGATAATCGGAAATTTAAGAGTCCCTTGGGAGGGAGTCTGGTTCTTTATGTCAGATGAAAATGGGGAAAATAGATTAGTACAAATGGCGTACAAAAAAATAAATGAATCTGTGGGGCCCACTTGTGTTTCTTTTAGGGTGGTGAGTGAGGGGGGGGTATCAGAGAGATAGATCGCTCTTCTGACAGCATCCTGAGGGTGAGAGAGAGAGAGAGAATCTGCAAACCCCTTGGCAGGCCATTTTAGGGCCAAGAAGCTAACGACTTATTAGCTTCCACAACCGGACTCTAAATAGCTCTCTTTCTCTCTCGAGAAATTTATTTTATGTCAAATTTGGTTGGAAATAAATTAAATAATTAAAAAAAAAAAAATCTGAGAGAGAGTGTCATCAGAACTCACACTCAATCACTTTCATAAACAAACATACTTCCCTGGCATCTAGCCTTATTTCAAAACAATGTTTATGTATAAGAAATAATTGAAGGTTTGGTTAATTAATTTTTTTTTTTGACGGCTTTTTGGGCATCTAAAGGCGGCTACACACGTAACTGCAAACTGTAGCGTCTGTAGGAGCATTTTAATTGTGCACGCCGCTTGATGCTCGATTGAATTTTAATCATGCACAAGTAAAACTCTCCGCCATTTTATAGATGTCTTGATATTTGATATTTAAATATTAATATTTATTTTGTTTCTGTTTAAAGCAACTGAGTATTTCTTGTTATATTCGAATAAATAACCTTCCCAGTTTGACATTTTTAATTTTCGACATAAGCTGTTTCTTGCACAAGCTTGTGCCGTGTGGTGCCGAAGGTATGCTGGTACAAAAAGATTGCACATGCATGCTTGCCAAGTGTGCAGTTTCGCCTTTTTTCGGTCATCATCAAGGAATCGGCCGAAACCTCGACCTTAGTACAGTGGCGTAGCGAGACAGTTGGAGGCCTGGGAGCAAGAAGAGGCGGCCTAACATTTTGCACCAAAGGTGTATATTGAATTTTTTCGCGGGGTGGGGGGGCAAACTCATTATAAAATATCCCCCCTCCTCCATAGACAAAAATATTTTTAAAATACCGTATATCCCTGAACCTCCTGAAAGTTCAAAGACAATTTTCTTTTTTTTATATCTAAATTTTTCCGTTTTTTCTGGCCCTGAGGGCCTCGGACCCTCTCAAAGACAAATATTTGTGGGGCCTATGTCGGCTTGGGGCACACCACCCCCTCCCTCGGTGCCTCTGCCCTTGTATGAACTAATATGGAAAAAGAAGATGCCTAATTTTTAATAATAATTTGAATTACGTACATTAACAAATTGTAAGTAATTAATATCACCTTTTACAATTTATATCAGCTTAACTTATACAGGAATTTGATTAGGAAAATAGCAACTGCAACTCAAGTAAAAGACAAAATAATTTAATTTCGACGAACAAAACTGAAATGACGTCACTGCTAGTTGGGGATTATAGGCTTAAATAAAAGCCTCATTACTTATGTACTTGTATTTATTATTAAGTACTCGTAAATGTATATATCGTATTTTTATATAATTAGTTGTTGCTTAATGGCTCGATTACTCTAATATGAGGATGTGGTGCATGGGCGGCCAAGGTGAAAAATAAAAGTCGACGTTTCCACTGCCGATCTTTCTCATCATCAGGACAAAATTGATGTCAAAATATTTGGTTCGTTCACATGGTAGTGTAGCAATGTGCTTGAATCCGTTTGTCCTGATGATGAGTAAGATTGGCACACGAAATGCCGACTTTTATATTTCACCTTGGCAGCCGATACACCACATCCTCATATATAAGATTATTCCTAAAGAGATTGAATGGCTCCGTGGCCGCCTAAATCGAGCGGAGTAGATAGTCTTGCAAGAAATCCGTTCAAAAAAAAAAAAAAAAAAAAGAATATAAATATCCTATTAACCTTCAAATTATCTATTATATATAATATTTGTAGCATTCTTTTCATCTCACGTATAATTATCCCATATAATTATTTATTATAACAAAAAAACAACAAAAACAACATAACACGACATGAAATGAATATTAAAAAAAAAAAAAATTAAATTTTATAAAAGCATTTTTTTTTTTAATAATAAAATTTCTATTAAAATAGAAGTCTTAAATAATTACAGGAAACGATCGTTTAACCGACAAACAGATATTTAAATAATCGTGGAAAATAATTAAAACGTTTTTTTTTTGTTTCCCTCCCCCACCCACCCACTTGAACGGAGAGAAGGAAATAAGAAAGTATGATCCCTTTTTCCTTTTCCATTTTCACTCCCCCGAAAAAAAAGGAAATTGAAATAAGGGGAGAGAAAGCTATCAAATCAAAAATGTTTAATTTTACCTTAACTATAGATTGTTTTTTTTTATTTATTCGTAGAAATCGTTACCTGAAACAAAAGAGAGAAAAACAAATTAGAATTTGAAACAACGATAACACTTGAGTCAGTTAAGAATATAGAAAATCGAAATAAATCGGGAATGACTTCCCCAAAACTTTCTTAAATTTATTACTCTTTGTATCATTTATAGTATTTGGTTTGTTTGAAATAATTTGATAATTTAAAAAAAATCTGGTGTGACTGGTCGCACAGCACATAACTTTCTCTTACCTTCGCTAATCAAAAGTTGTGTTCTGTGCTTGTCACACCTGATTTTTCGTGTCGACATAGATTTAGTTTCCGCCGATATATTAAATATAAAAAAAATAAAATCATTTGATTATTTCATAAAATCTTGTTTGGTTCAACTTCGCCTTTCGCCAATCGAACGAAGAGATGGGAAATCCTATGAGTCACGTTGGTTGCCTATTCACCAGGGGCTTCCATTTGAAATAAATATTTTCAATAAATAAACGGAAAGTAATAAATGACCATCTAGTGTCCCAACCAGGGCCGGCTCTACGTGTAGGCAAAGGATGCGTCGCATCGGGGCGCTTCCATATAAGGGAGCCATAATTTACGCAAAAAAAAAAAAATTTTTTGAAGGCGGCAAAAATTTCGTGTCTAAAAAAAAAATGGTAAAATAATTTTCACAGGCTGAGAAAAAAATTTCCGCGGGTCGGAAAACTTAGGTTCCGCAAAAAAAAAAAAATTGTTTCTTTAAAAAAAAATTTTCCGCAGAAAAAATTTTTTGAGTTCAGTCGAGGGACGGGGGGGCGGGCGAAAAAAAATTTTGTATACGCCCCTGGTTGTAAGGCGTCAATTGCTGTTCTGAGGCGTCAAAATCCTAGAGCCGGCCCTGTCCTGGTCCTAACATATATCGTATATTTAAATAATGTGTATCGTTAAAGTCTAAGATGCCAAAAAGACTTCATTGTCTGTAATTTTTAGCGGACCCGATGATGTAACTTCGTGCCGAAATAGATAGTCTTGAGTTTCGCAACCTTTTGAAGTTCACGACACCCTTGGGATTAACATTAAACACAAGGGACACCCTTCCTTGAATTAAAAAAAAAAAATTAAGTTTAATATGTAAATTTATTGAAATATACGCACACTCTAACATAATATAGTAAACTTTACTACAGTCACTGAGTAAAAATACATCAATAGTTTGGTTAGCATAAGTAGAGGGTTATTTATTGAAGATTAATGAGTGATGCCGAGAAACATATAATTCAAATGCCATCCAAATGCATTGAAATTAAGAAAAGTTATAAATGAATTTGTAATAGTTGAAATTGTAAACTATTATAGGCCTAAATATTTTTATTATCATTATGATTTTTTTTTCAGTTTCCTCTGAAGAAGTGCCTTTTTGCCTTTGAAATATTAGGAATAAAAACTCAATTGGGGAAAAATAAAAACCCTTGTGTTTGTTTTTCCTCCTTACATCCTTGCCGAAAAGGCAGCATCATGGTGGTGTTATTTCTTTTGGTTTATCTCGATATATCGCGGCAGCCCTTGGCCACTCACGCGGCTGCCGGGGCACACGGGTTGGGAACCATTGGTCTGGAGATTAAATAATTTTCAAACAAAATTCGTCATTACTTTATATCCTTCCCATAATTTCAAAGTATTAGGAATCTACAAAGAGGTAGGTTAAAATACGAGAATGTTATAAAAAAAAATCAGAGAGCAGATTGTGCAAAGAATAGAAATTTTTTTTTTTTTTTTTTTTTTTTTGAAATATTATTTTAACCTATCGACTTTTGCTCTTAATCGTTTCAGAGCGAGTTTTTTTTTTCCCACTCCCCCCAACTCAAATGGGACATCCTCTTCACATTCATATGACCTACCACCACCCCATATGTAGCAGATGTGCAGCAGCAGCATCCATCTCATTTCGCACTCTCTCTCTCTCTCCCTTCTCCCTTCTCATCTATAATTATCTTAGTACAAAAATGTGTTCTGAACTTGGAAATAGAAGAAGAAACACTCAAGGACAGACAGACAGACAACAGACTTCTATTTTTCTTATATGGGTGATTCTTTTACAAACCGAACACTTTCTGACCGACATGTTTTTGATTTGGATGAAATTTTTTTTACGGGTTCTATAACGAAAAAAAAGATAGCCATCCGCGAGGATTTTCTTTTTTTCTTTAATATTTTGGGAAATATCGAGGGTCGAAAATGTGAAAATTTGATGATTTTCTGCTTAGACGCTCACTTTTAAAAATTCATAACTCTGGTTCTATTTGAGCTAGAAAAAACTTTTTTACCATTTTAAAGCTAAAAGAGTGATCTTTAAGAAAAAATTGTTCCACCAAAATTTATTAAAGATTTCACATTGTTATCAACAATTGAAATCTTAAAATCGATTTTTAACAATGGGGCCCCAACTGTATTGCATTTTTATTATAACCATCGCATTCTACGTCGAATTTTATACCGATAACGGTTTTTTAATCGATGGAGAATCAATTAGTACTATTGAAAAAAAATCCCGCCAAGTGCTCTCATGCGGTAAAATGACGTCATATCAAAAATAAGAAAAAAAGTCCGAGGGCATTGAACCACTCTTTCCAAAACTATATTTAGATTTAATGTAGCTTTTATGTTCAAGTAGCTATCCGTTGCACAAGTAGGGCTATTTTTCGATATTTTTTTGCCTAAAAATGATGTTTTTCGAGAAAAAAACTAATTTTGGAGTTAATTACTCGGGATTTTTTTACTTATTCTATTAGAGGTTTTCTTTCTGCACCAAATGACATCTCATTTAGTCTGATCTGATTAGCCATTCGGAATCTACAGGGGTTTAAACTTTCAAATTAGAATTTACCGCAGCACGGTAAAATAAAATGGTAGGAAAAAAATAAATGGTGAAATCTTTAGCTGAAAACTCATTCTTTCTAACCGTATATTCCCCCATAATTATACCTCTTAAGACAGAGGAGTTATTCAAGCCGATAAACTTTTTTCGTTCATGCTCTAGGGCAAGAAAAAAAATCTTTTGCACGAAAAAAGTTTATCGTTGGATACAATCTCTGTCTAGAGAATATGGATCCATTCCCTTTTTTCCTACTACTACCAGTCGGTAATTTAATTTGAATTAAACCCTGTAGGTCCGAACATCGGACTCAGGAGATATGTGCGAAAGAAAACCTCTAATAGAATAAGTAAAAAAAATCCCGAGTAAAACTCCAAAATTAGTTTTTTTCGAAAACATCATTTTTTCAAAAAATATCGAAAAATACCCTACTTGTGCAACGATAGCTACTGAACATAAAAGCACATTAAATCTAAATATAGTTTTGGAAAAATGTTCAATCCTCTTTTTCTTATTTTTGATATGCATTTTCCCATGGACACTTCGATTTTTTTTCAATAGTACTAATTGATTCTCCATCGATTAAAAAACCGTTATCGGTATAAAATTCGACGTAGAATGCGAAGTTATAATAAAAATGCAATACAGTTGGGCCATTGATAAAATCGATTTTAAGATTTCAATTGTTGATAACAATGTGAAATCTTTAATAAATTTTGGTGGAACAATTTTTTTTCTTAGATCACTCCTTTAGCTTTAAAATGGTAAAAGTTTTTTCTAGCTCAAATAGAACCAGAGTATGAATTTTTAAAGAGTGAGCCACAGAAAATCATCAAATTTTCCTTTTCGACCCTCGATATTTCCCAAATATTAAAGAAAAAAGAAAATCCTCGCGATGTATCTTTTTTTCGTTATAGAACCCGAAAAAACACCAAACAAAAACGCGCAAAAGGTTCGTTTGACCCCAATGAGAATGAGGAAGAGGGGGAGATATCGAATATCGTTTTTTTTTTTTTTTTTGGAAATCTGAGAAGAAACAGGAAAATAATACGACGCCTTATGCATATTTAATATTTGGGTCAGAATACAAGAAAATTATAATAATGCTAGTTTTACAGATTTTTACTTTCTCTTACCTCTATATATGTTAATATATATATAGAGAAAGTATTGGATTCATGTCAAAAATTCGATGTCGAGATTTTGATGGATATACACGTTTTGAGGTCCCCTGAGTCCAAAAAAGTGGTTTTCGCGACATGGTCTGTCTGTGTGTGGGTGTGTTCAATTTTAAAGCATGAAGGAATTGAGCTAGGAGGTTGAAATTTTATATATAAGTTAAATACCTCCCGGGAGCGTGAAAATAAGCTTTTAATCAAAATCCCAGACAAACAGAGTACTAGTACTTTACTGATGTACTTTTTCAGTTTTTTTTTTCGATTTTCTCAAAATTCGCTCCAACGATTTTGATTAAAATTCAAAAATCAATTATTTTTTAGATGCTCTTTAATGTATATTCTCATTTTGCCATTGAAATATTCTGAAGGCCACTTTACTCTTGTGCTTCATAGGTAAGATAGGAGAAATGGTTGCCATGAAGTAACAAAATATAAATATTTTCCCAAACTTATAAATTTTACATCTTGAAATTCGAATGTACTGTCGGAAACTAAATATATGTCGACACAAAAAATGGAGCACAGCACACAACTTTCGATACCTAAGGTAAGAGAAAGTTGTGTACTGTGCTTGTCACACCAGATTTTTTTTCGACTATTTATAAAACATCAGGTAGAAAATTTAATTTCTAATTTCCATTTTATTTTTTTCTTTCGGCTATCATGAATCAATTCTTTTTTTGTCCAATTCACTGATTTCAGAATTTAGACATAAAAAAAAAGTTTATTTGGAATTTTTCAAAGTAAAAAAAAAAGAATTTGTATTTGTAATTAATTTTCCCTCTCTGTTCATGAATTCACCGGATGTTTAAATGATAATTTTATTACCCTTCAGATTTAATTTTTGCTTATTTTTTTTCTCTCTCATACAAAATGATTGGCTTGGTCACCTTGAGAACAAAAGCAGTCCCCAAAGATGACACATTAAATGTAAACATCCGCCGCCCCTGTAAACGTAAACTCTCCTTTAAATTGGAGGCCATTTTTAGACTCCCAAGATGGCATATGTTTCTATTCATGTTTGTGTGTTTGAGCCTTTAAAATATCAATCATTGAGCGATATTTAAAAGATAAAAGTATGCTTTTGTTTATTTATTATAAAATATCCATCAAATTCAAATGAAAAAGTTTTTGTTAAAATTTCATTTATATTCTAAGGAATTAGAAATAAAAAATTTTATTATATAACAATTTTGATTTTTTTTTCATTTGAGAGATTTAATTATTTTATTTTATTAACTAATTTTTATGGCTTAAATAAGAATGCCTGGACCCCAATATATATGGTTCATTCCATGCCAAATCGACAAATTTTTTTCCTGACCCCCGTGGATTTCGCTGAAAATTTCCTATCTTTTTTCTTCCCCTTAAAAGACATTTTTGAGAATTTTTTCAAATTTTTTTACCCAACTAAAAAAAAGTTATGGATTTTTGAAAAAAAAACTGCTCTTTTTTTTCAAATAACTATAACTTATTTTAAAATTGATATTTCGGAACCCCGCAAGGCTATAAAAATTTTGTTTTTTAATGTAGTTTTCAGAAAAAAATACAAAAATTATTTCAGAAGCCCGGATATATGAAATATTTCAGTTTTTTTGAAAAAACCCTAATTTTAAATCCGACCATTTTTTTTTTTTAACTCAAAAAAAACTTCAACTAATTCTACAATTATCCCCCTTAATTTCAAGATGTGCCGACAATTGCTTCTATTTTTTTTTTTTTTTGGTTATAAAAAGATTTTTCTTGAAATTTGGTTTATTTTTTACGTAACTTTTTTATGAAATTTTTTCAGCTTTCTCGTGAAACTTTAGAAGTTGAAAAATGTTATTTTATTCGAAAATTTTAAGTCTTCATACTAAAAATTGTTTGTTTTTTTTTCAGTAAAGTACGAGACTGAAAAAAAAAAAATTTTAATGACAGCTGTAACAATTGATTGTCCCGAGGAAGAGCGTGACAAGTGCTCGAAACGTCGTCGGGATAAATTTTTCCTTTTCCTTGGTTGTTTCCATACCATAAATCTCTATGATTTAATTTCTTCTGGAATCTGATTTTTATGCTAATGTTTTACACTGAATCTATCTATAAGCCTGCATTGTAATTTATAAAAGCACCACGGGAAATTAAATTGCTACGCAATTGGGGAGGGAGAATTTGTTCTGATGATGGGGAGTCTAGTCTCCGAAACGGCACCAAAAATAATTGTGTCGAAATTGTGACAAAATAAAAAAAGGGGGATATTTTTATTGGCCTAGGCGTAGGAAACATCTTTTTCGGCATCTGAGATCGTTGTTTTTATATTTCATAAAATTTATCATTTAATCCTGTTTAAATTAACATAATAGACCTATATGTATATGATTTTCGCTTGTCCCTCTCTACTCATTCCCCCCTCCTCCAGATTTAAGCATATTTAAATAAAAAACAAAAAAAAATTCATAGCTCTAATAAATGGAGCTAATAAAAATATCTAGTCAACATGAATTTATTTGTAATGGTTTTAAAAAAGGCACGAATACATATGTATGTTTGTTTGTTTATCAGAATATTCATAAGAGCCCCCTGCCCCCCCCCCCTCACTCAGGTTATGAGTTGAATAAATCACGTAAGAATAATTTTCCCAACTCTTTTTTTTTTAGTGATCAATTGTAATTGAATTTTTTTTTTTATGCAAAAAGAGAATGAAATGCTGGTTGGTGGAGTTCTTCCTTCTCTATGAACAGAAATTCCTCTTCGGAGAACCCTCCTTTCCTTTTTACGTATATTTACGCTTCATTTATTTTTCAAAAAACAAAATCATTATACTAAATTTAAAGAAGTTTTTTTTTTTTTTTTTGCTTTTGCTTTTTTGTTAATTGAAAAATTTGTCAAAAAGAGTTGGAAAATGAATGGAAAGAAAAGGATTAAAATGTTGCGTGTGTGTTTGTTTTTTAAAGAGAACGTTCTAGCAAGTGTGTGACGGATGCAACGCACAGGGGGGGGGGTCAAACCCACACATGAATATTTAATCATAAAACAAAATAAATCTCGTGTGGAGTCGTTAATTTTGTGACTCATTTATAAAATAGTTCGCACAGAGCGCGGTTCGTATTCCACCCACAAGTGTAACGGGCCCTCTACGGTATAGCAATCTTACGTATTTATAACCTTTTGTCATGGGCTATTTCCTTTCCTTGCACCCCAGGCCCTGAAATGTATTTGGTGATAGCCTATAATTATTCTTAATTTGAGTATTTTAGAAGATATAATTAAGTTTGTATAAGCTTTACAAAAAAAGAAAAATTAAATAAAACTCATTCAATTGCAATTCTTCAATATTATATCAACTTTTGATCATGCCAATCCAATATTGTTAATGTTAAAGCCAACTTAAAGCCAACGAGCGTAAGTTCGAATAAATATTTATTTTAAGGTAGTTTATATCTGTGTGTTTAATTATAATGGTGATAAGAAATGAAGAAAAATGCAACTATGGTGTATATTTTACTCAGGACTCACGCTGACGTTTCGATCCCGGTAGGGATCATCTTCAGAGCTGTTCATAATGTATGTGTAAGATTTTGTACATATTCAAATCACGTGGTAATATACACATAGGAAACAGTAATTGCGAGTCGAATACAATTTATTCAACAACAATATATAGAGCTTTTATAATTCGGAGACCAGTTTCAGAATGTGAGTGCTGAGTAAAATAGAAAAAGAAAAAGCCATAGCTGTATTTCTCTTCATTTCCTTTTACCATTAAATATTTATTTAAATCATTTGGCTACAGAGGGATATATATAATGGGGGTGTCTGTCTGTATTTATCTAATCCGAGCCCCATCCCCGATCTCTCTTGAAGAAAAAAATAATAAAAATTTATTTATATAACAATTTTTATTATTTTTTATTTCAGAGATTTAATTCATCATACAATCATCCAAAATTGTAAAAGGTATTATTAGCCTATGGCACCCGGCTAAGTCAAAAATAAATTTAAAAAAAAGAGATTTAATTATTTTAATTAATTGGCTTTAATGTTTCATTTGACTTTGATTTTTCATAAGGCAAGACGCCCTTGGTTAATAAAAACACCCATGTAATTGGTTGGTGGCTTTTGCTTTTTTTTTTTTAAGGTGAAAATCCTCATGGACACAAAGATAAAATTTTGTCGAGTTGTGCCGACCTCTTACTGGCTAAAACCGCTTTCTGTAGCCAGCTGTGTAATTTCCCCCTCAAAATCAACGTTGAATTGAATAAAATTTATTTTGAAAATAATTTTCTAAAAATTTACGACTCTAGTTGTTATAATTTCAGTTATCATTTCGTTATGCTTTTTTAAAATAACGCAGCCTAAAAAAAATTTAATGACTCTGGTTCTTATAGTTTCTGAGATATTTTGGCACAGAGAGAGGATTAACAACTACATCAATATCTGGAGATTAATTTATTTTGCACTAATTCTATTTCTAGTTTAGACAATATATTGAACAATTTTCCCATTTTCTAAAAGGTCGATAGACAGATAGATATTTAGAGATCACTAATTTCTAGATTCGCATCGATATGCACTAAAAATAGCAAAAAATGCATTTAGATAGGCCGAAATACGTAAAATATGCCCAGAATAAGTGCTTGATAGCCCCCGGGTTTGGCGTAGTAGGTAGCGTGCCTACCTCCTATATCAAACGTCGCAGGTTCGGACCCCAGGCAGTCCGATTATTTTATTTAAGCCATTTGGATACCAGATGGCTTAAATAGAAATGCCTGGACCACCATTAGACATATTGTTTTTAATAAAAAAAAAGAAAAAAAAGTGCTTGATTCCTTTAAACTCCCTCAGGAAACGCGTAAAACAGAATTAGCGACTTAAATGGTCTGTCTTTTAAATTTAATTTTATATTTCTGAATTGGGGTAGGCCTATATTCAATCTTGGGTTTAAAATTGTTCAGAACATTTGCAGTTGGTGATTTCTAAACTGGCCAAAATCCGAGGATTTTATTTAAGTTATTTGGGTACCAAATAGTTTAAAAAAGAATGCCTGGACCCCCAATAAATATATACGAGTATCGTTTAAGTCTTAAATGGCCTCAGTTGCCGAAATGACTCTGTGTATGTGTGTGTGAATGTGAGTGTGAGTAGGAAAAAGTGTGAGATAAAAAAAGAAATGGCAAAATTATTATATTGTTGATATACGGATTCTAGAAGACATTTCATGGGTAACCGAAACGGATTACAGAATTTTCATTTTATCAGAGAATTCAAACCTCCAAAAAATATATTTATATTTGTCACGGAGCAAAACGCATGAGTTTTATTTAATTAAAAAAAAATTTGTCAAATATTCTATATTAAGAAGAATGGAGCAAGCCTGGAATCAAAGAAAGAAGGAGGGAGGTCTGTTTAAAGTAAATCTCTCTCCAAGCTTGAGTAACTTCAACGTTTGTTTGTTTTAATTACAGCCTAAATAAAATTTAAAAAAAAATTTCTCTTTAAAGAAGAAAAAAAAGAGAAGAAGAGTTGTGATCAAAGTTCCCACAACGAGAATGAAAAATTTTTAACACTAATTGGACAAATTTTGTTATTTCGTTTCGCTAAGAATAAATTTGAAAAAAAATAAAAAATAAAGTTCATTCGCTTCTGAGGATGAGACACAAGTCTTGAAATACGTTACAAGTTATATCGCCTGCTGAGAATGCCGAATGGCCAAAATGGTCTCGGAAATTGAACAATTGGAGAAAAGGCGTTTGAAAGCTTTGTAAACATATACTGCATAGCAAAGAGCCGGACAACATATTTTCGCCAGTTTGCCACTCAAAGAAGTTTAAACATACGTTCGACCTAGGCTTAACTCAAATTTTCGGACTGTCCCCACGTATGATTCTCAGCAGGCATAAAATATCTTAAAACATATAACCGAATATAATATATGTACATTTAAATTTAAATAATTAAAAATGAAATAAATCGGCAATGACTTTTCCAAAATTATCTCGTATATTCTTTTGGAATTATGTCTGTGAGTCTGTTGTCTGTGTGGGAACACGATTGCTCAAAATCGCAAGCAGCCAGATCGATGAAATTTGGACTTCTTACACTAAAATTGTAGATTTCTATCAACTTTTGGAGTAAATGCCTCAACTGGAAGTAGTAGCCTACTTTACCTAATAAGTTTTTTTCAAAAATTATGAATTTTCAATTTCTTTGTCATAATATGGTAAATTACTCTATTTTAAAAAGTTTGATAATTTTTTCGAAAATCAAATAGTTTTTGAAAAGAAGAAAAATACATTTTTTAAAACAACCGCATACAAGTGTCATTAAAAAAATCTTCTTGTCCTGGCGCACAGCACACCTTTCTCTTACCTTCGGTAATCGAAAGTTGTGTACTGTGCTTGTCACACCAGATTTTTTGTGTCGACATGTATTTAGTTTCCGGCAGTAGGGTACAATTGAATTCAAGATGTAATTTTGCCCCCGAGTTTGGCGTAGTAGGTAGAGTGCCTACCTCCTATACCAAACGTCGCGGGTTCGGACCCAGGAGTCCGATGATTTTATTTAACCCATTTGGATACCATATGGCTTAAATAGAAATGCCTGAACCCCCAATATATATATTACTTCAACGGTTATCGTCTAAAAGTCTTAAATGGCCTCAGTTGCCGAAAAGACTGTGTGAATGTGTGTGTGAGTGTGAGGGTGAATGAGAAAAAGTGTGAATGTTTTTTTTTAAAAAAATAAAAAAAAAAAAAAAGATGTAAAATTTATAAGTATGGGAAAATATTTATATTTTGTTACCATGGCAACCATTTCTCCTATCTTTCCTATGAAGCACAAGAGTAAAGTGTGCTTCAAACAATTTTGAGGGCAAAAAGAGAATATACATTTGAAAGAGCATCTAAAAAATAATTGATTTTTGAATTTTAATCAAAATCGTTAGAGCGAATTTTGAGAAAATCGAAAAAAAAACTAAAAAGTGAATCAGTAAAGTACTAGTACTCTTTGGCCGATTTTGATTAAAAGCTTATTTTTCCGGTCCCGGGGGTGTTTAACTTAAATATAAAATTTCAACCTCCTAGCTCAATTCCTTCATGCTTAAAATTGAACACACACACACACATACACACAGACAGACCATGTCGCGAAAACCACTTTTTTGGATTCAGGGGACCTCAAAACGTGAAGATCCATCAAAATCTCGACATCGAATTTTTGACATGAATCCAATACTTTCTCTCTATATATATATATTACATATATACATAGGTAAGAGAAAGTAAAAAAGGTAAATATAAATTCATTTGTTATATTTACCTATGCATTGATTTACTAAATTTACAAATTTATGCGTTCAAGCATTTTAAAATTACAATCTTCTTCGAAAAATAGAGTATGTATTGTAATTTTACATACATTGTATAATATTTTTCGCTAAAAACTGTATTTTTTCTAAAGCAGATTGATAATTCTAAAATTACCACTCAATTGCGCTCTAATTTTCAAATATCTAAAACACATTTGTTAATAGTTTTTTCAAAGACTTACTAAATTTAGTATGTTTTTGTTTATGTAATGTGCTTCGTTATCAATTGTAAAATCAACAAAATTTTTTTTTACAGTGAAGTTAAAAACCAGCCAAGCGTTTTCTACATATGAACCGTTTATTTTGAAAGTGATGTAAGTCCATTTAAAAAAAAAAATCTGGTGTGACTGGCGCACAGCACACAACTTTCTCTTACCTTCGGTAATCGAAAGTTGTGTTCTGTGCTTGTCACACCAGATTTTTTCGTGTCGACATATATTTAGTTTCCGCCAATATATTAGAATTTAAGATGTCAAATTTTTATAAACATGGGAAAATATTTATATTTTGTTGCCATGGCAACCATTTCTCCTATCTTTCCTATGAAGCACAAGAGTAAAGTGTGCTTCAAACAATTTTGAGGGCAAAACGAGAATATACATTTGAAAGAGCATCTAAAAAATAATTGATTTTTGAATTTTAATCAAAATCGTTAGAGCGAATTTTGAGAAAATCGAAAAAAACTGAAAAAAGTACATCAGTAAAGTACTAGTAATCTTTGGCCGATTTTGATTAAAAGCTTATTTTTCCAGTCCCGGGGGTGTTTAACTTAAATATAAAATTTCAGCCTCATAGCTCAATTCCTTCATGCTTAAAAGTGAACACAGACACACACACAGACACACACACACACACCCACAGACAGACCATGTCGCGAAAACCACTTTTTTGGATTCAGGGGACCTCAAAACGTGAAGATCCATCAAAATCTCGACATCGAATTTTTGACATGAATCCAATACTTTCTCTCTATATATATATTACATATATACATAGGTAAGAGAAAGTAAAAATGAGATATCGCATAATTTAAATTAATGTAAATTTTCTATGCATAACTAGCTAGTGGTAAATTTCTTAAAAAATTCCCATGTATTGTCCAATTGAAAATTGGATGGTAAAGAGATTTTTTAATAAACAGATATGTTAACCTCTCATTTTCTCGAAACAATAGAAAAAATCTGGTGTGACTGGCGCACAGCACACACTTTCTCTTACCTTCGGTAATCGAAAGTTGTGTTCTGTGCTTGTCACACCAGATTTTTCGTGTCGACACGCATTTAGTTCCCGGCAGTAGGGAATATTTGAATTCAGATGTAAAATTTATAAGTATGGGAAAATATTTATATTTTGTTACCATGGCAACCATTTCTCCTATCTTCTCTATGAAGTACAAGAGTAAAGTGGTCTTCAAACAATTTTGAGGGCAAAACGAGAATATACATTTGAAAGAGCATCTAAAAAATAATTGATTTTTGAATTTTAATCAAAATCGTTAGAGCGAATTTTGAGAAAATCGAAAAAAACTGAAAAGTACATCAGTAAAGTACTAGTACTCTTTGGCCGATTTTGATTAAAAGCTTATTTTTCCGGTCCCGGGGGGTGTTTAACTTAAATATAAAATTTCAACCTCCTAGCTCAATTCCTTCATGCTTAAAATTGAACACACACACACACACAGACACACACAGAGACAGACAGACCATGTCGCGAAAACCACTTTTTGGACTCAGGGGACCTCAAAACGTGAAGATCCATCAAAATCTCGACATCGAATTTTTGACATGAACCAATACTTTCTCTCTATATATATATTACATATATACATAGGTAAGAGAAAGTAAAAGGACTTACACCACTTTCAAAATGAACGGTCCATATGATTATTTTATTAAGAATTTTTAATAGAAAAACCTATAAAATTTTTATATAAAAATAATAAAATAATCACATACATATAAAAAGCATGGGTGGGGTTAAGAGTTGCACTCACTATACAGTCCTCATATTTCTTGAAACTTGGCCTTCAATACATTCAAAACAAGAATCTTAGAAATAAATAAAAAGAAATTTCAATTCAAGGGCTGTATAACCTGAGGGGTAATTCAACCTTTTCGAGCCCCTGTCCCATAAGCACCGAGATACAGTAAATTTTGTCGCTAAAAGTCAGGAATTCGCAAAAAATTATTCAATTAAATTTTCAGAAAGACGTTAAAATAAGCTTCAATAAAATAATAGCTTAAATAAATAATTCTGACACTACAGAACTAGATCATTGAAACCCGACTATAAAATCCAAAATTCTGTCCAAGGGGATAGTTCGAGATGGAAAATGTTAAATAAATAAATGATTTCATTTAAATAAACATTCTTTTTTGAAACATTTCTAGCAAGTTTGCATTGGACAGAGAGTCGGAGTGAGAGGCGAGTAACTCCTGCACCTGTCGTTCCCGCATCATCGGACTACGCCAGTGATTTAGACTAGCGTTCTTTGACTATGATTATTTCCTATTTAAATAAAACAAAATTGGAAAGTTTTTTTTTTCCCCATGGAAACAGATGAACTGATGAAAAAAGTATAAAATAAAAACTACCACCATAGTCTGAATGAATAAGCGAATTCCGAACAATGACGCTTTGGAACTTTTCTGTTTAAATTTTTGAAATTAAAAAATCCCCAAAAATAGAAATATGAAATAAAATAAAAAAAAGTTTTTGTTACAATAATAAGAGCAAACTATATTTTTCTAGCTTCAATATTCATTAATAAAAAAAAGTCACAAGTCATGGAATTTTTATATTTCATAAAAAGAATAAAATTATCGAGATATGAAATTAGAAAATCTTTATCAAACCGCATGACGCCTTTAATTAGCCAGTTGTATCGGTACTTGGTATATAAAAAAAACTTTTGGCCAAGCTCTAGCCATCAGGCCATTTTTCTATCTGTTTTACATATTTTTTTTTTTAACAATGATTTATTTTACATAATATAGTAATATATTTATTTATTTTTGCATTTCAAGTTGAAATATTTACAAAATAAACAAATAGGCTATATATAGCCTACTGCTTGAAATCTAATTCACCTCTAAGCTGTAAAAAAATTTTTGTTGATTTTACAATTGTTTAGGAAGCAAATTTCATACACACACAAAAAAAATACTAAATTTAGTAAGTATTGTGGTTGAGTTAGTGGCTGTAGATAGAGGCTGCATCCTCGCTACCCAACATTTAGTAAGTCTTTGCAAAAACAATTTACAAATATATTGTAATTTTCGAAAATTAGAGTGCAATTGTTTGATAATTTTAAAATTCCCAAACTGCTTTCGAAAAAAATACAATTTTTAACGAAAATTTCTATACAACGTATGTAAAATTACAATACATAGGCCTACTCTATTTTTCAAAGAAAATTGTAATTTTAAAATGTTTTTTTGTTGTAAATATTTGAACATAAATTTGTAAATTAAGTAGATAAATGCATAGTAGTTATAATTTACAAGGGAAATTTGTAAAATTTGTATTCCAAAACGCACTAAAATTCTTTTTTTTTTACATTGTACGTTATTTGTTTCAAGGGTTTATTAAAATTAAAATCAAAGAATATTCTAACGTCTTACTGAATTTAAAATTAAAATGAGCACTTGATGTACATTTCGGTATTGTTGCTATCCTCAGAAGCAATGCCGAAATATAGATAAGATATTCAATTTGATTTTAATTTTGTTAAAATGTTAATTTGATTTTAATTTTAATAAACCCATTAAACATACAATCTACTATTGCAAGTATTTGAATAAACAAACAAACAAAAATCTCATTAAATAGTGGGATTAATATTGCCAATGAAACGCAAATATAAATAGTCTAGGATTAGACTGGAGGTGACTAGACCAAGGAGAAAAAAAAGTCTATGTATCAAATAAAGTTAAAAAATGTTTATAAAAACCAATACATTGAAGGGTTTTTTATAAATGTGATGTTTTCTTTAATGAATCAGCATTAAGAAAAAAATCTAATGCGACTCGTGCACAGCACACACCCTTCGGTAAGAGAAAGTTGTGCATCGTGCTTGTCACACCAGATTTTTTTCTACAAAATTTCATAAAAATTGGAAAAGTTTTTTATATGAGTAAAAAGTTAAAGGGGACCGACTTCCTTTTGAATCGAAATTTACATGCAAATTGATGGGAATTATTGAATTTGTATAATTTTCAAAAAATTGTATTTGTACTGATTGTACGTGTACTAAATAAAGTATCCCTTTTTTTTGAATGTTTGTTATTTTTTAATAGGAGAATTACATACAGTATGTAATTCGCTTCTGAAGATGACACATATGGTGTCGAAATACGTATAAAGTGTTAATATCAAATTAATATATTATTGAAACAGAAAACCTTGTGAATTTAATTCTCCTATTAAAGCATAATGTTTCAACTAGAGCCAACGGTTACCAGTTTCAAATTAAATAATGTTTGTTATGTTTGGATAAATTAGAGTCCAGAGTTGTCTAAGCCACAAAAAATAAATCCAGATTCCATTTTAGTTCAACTATACCAGGTAAATACCACGTGAGCCAAACCACTTTCTTAATTATATAGCCACTGACATC
>JAKCPI010031461.1:0-36706 GCA_023213315.1 Euborellia annulipes | reverse complement strand
TTTCGATTTTCTCAAAATTCATTTATTTTTTAGATGCGCTTTAAAATGTATTGTGAGGTATGTCTTTGTGGCTGGAAGTATTATTGTTAAGGAGTCAAAAAAAAAAATTCAAGACATAGGCAGCCAAAATTGTTTCTTTTTTTATTGCCGTTCCAGGCTGACGTTTCGGCCACTGGTCTAGGCCATCTTCAGAGCTAAAAAATATTTTCGTACATTTTATTACAACATGTTAATGTGGCACTTTCTATAAAATATAAAAATATCTATATAATCTATAATAATATACTATAATAATATAATCTTTTAAAATGTATATTCTCATTTTGCCCTGAAAATTGTTTGAAGCACACTTTACTTTGTGCTTCATAGGAAAGATAGGAGAAATGGTTGCTATGGTAACAAAATATAAATATTTCCCCATGTTTATAAATTTGACGTCTTGAATTCTAATATATTGGCGGAAACTAAATATATCTCGACAAAAAAAATCTGGTGTGAAAAGCACAGTACACAATTTTCTTTTGAGAAAGTTGTATGCTGTGCGACCAGTCACACCTGATTTTTTCGAAAACGGAATTATTTTTCAAACAAACAACTAAGAAAAAAAAAATCTTCCCTGGAATTTTGTGGGAATGAATCCTTTTCATAGTTGATTATCTAAAAGATTATTCAGTTTTCGAAAATAATAAAAATTTCTGTGCAATTCAACTTTCAAGCTTTGGCTTAAATAGAAATGCCTGAACCTACAATTTATATATTACTTACAACGGTTATCGTCTAAAGTCTTAAATGGCCTGAGTTGCCGACTGTGTGAATGTGTGTGTGAGTGTGAGTGTGAATGAGAAAAAAGTGTGAATGTTTTTTTTTGAAAAAAAAAAAAAAAAAAAAAAAAAAAAAAAAAAAAAAAAACTTTCAAGCTTGATTTTTGAATTAGAATGAATTTCTTGGTATATGTATAATGTATACACTAGCGGTCCCAGGGGGGGCCCAGAGGGGCCCGGGCCCCCCCATTGGACCGACAAAAATTCAAAAGTTTTATTTAATATTTTAAAACTAAACAAAAAATTATAAATTTGCCAGAATAGATAGCTAAAAACGCAGATTTTAGTGCTTAATTTTCAAAAATTTTTCCAAGCCCCCTAGACCTCCGGAAGTAGTCTGTCCGGATCTGGCCTCAATAAATCATGGTAACCCTAGGTATGATTATACTGTGCTACAAAATGAAACTTTTTTCTGGCCCTGAGAAAATTCTTTCAGATTCTTAAGTAAAATGACCTCCTGAATCCAAATATGACCTTCGTTTACCCTCAGCACGTACCGTTTTCGGGGGGTAGCCCCCTACTTAGTTCCACCCCTTTTCGTTAATTATAGGGCCACGAAAAAAATTTGGAGGGATGAAAAGAAATATTTTAGCCTTAACATTTCTTCAGAAGGTCTAGAGAAGTGAAAAGTTAACAAACATTAACATTTGGATCTAAGGGGGGGGGGTGCGGGGGAGGATTTTGTCCCTTAAAATGCAAAAAAATCATTAAAAATGATCAATTTTTTCTGATTTTTCACAATTTTTTCACTGATTTTCTACATATTCAGGCGGACAGACCCACCTCACCCTTCCTTAAACATCCCTCAACTAAAAAAAATATATAGGATAAAGCAGGTGTGGGGTGTGAGCGATTCCGAAGCCCTTGCAAGAAGAATTTTTTTCAAACTTGGACAAGAAATAATTTCTACCCCTTTAGATAAAATATGGCAATATTGAAGGACTTAGAAGAATCCGTAAATATAACTTTAAATTTGTGGAGATCAGCCCAAAAAAAAAAGTTATAGGCTCATATTTGCCATTTTGACCAACTGAGCTGTGAATCTTCCATCTTCTTGCAAGCGCTTCGGGAATTGCTCACACCCCACCCGCCTTATCTTATATATTTTTTTTTAGTTGAGGGATGTTTAAGGAAGGGTGAGGTGGGTCTGTCCGCTGGAATATGTAGAAAATCAGTGGAAAAATTGTGAAAAATCGATCATTTGAAAATGATTTTGATGATTATTTTTATTGATTTTTTTGCATTTTAAGCGACAAAATCCTCCCCCCACATCCCCCCCCCCCTTGGATCCAAATGTTAATGTTTTTTAACTTTTCACTTCTCTAGACCTTCTGAAGAAATGTTAAGGCTAAAATATTCCTTTTGATCCCTCCAAATTTTTTTCGTGGCCCTATAATTAACGAAAAGGGGTGGAAATAAGTAGAGGGCTCCCCCCCCCCCCCCGAAAACGGTACGTGGTGAAGGAAAACGGAGGTCATATTTGGATTCAGGAGATCATTTGACTTAAGAATCTGAAGGAATTTTCTCGGGGCTTTTTTTTCTTGTAGCACAGTGTTATTAATCATGATATTTCAGTAAACTTGGTAATTTTTTACAATTGATCAATTTTTGACTTGCTCATGTTTTCGTGTATGTTAACGGTTACAGAAATATAGCTCTACATTGTTTAAGGGTTAAAAGGTGGCTATTAAAACTTTTTGAAGATGGCTACTAAGCCGAGAATGACGTATCATTTTGATATTATTCAAATTAGGCAATACAATTGTTTAAATGATTTTCGGACAATTTTCTTTTTTTAATTTCATTTAAGATCTTTTTTCGGCATCGAAGGCCATTTATTTCAATTGGATTGGTAGCCGATCTACACTCAAACATAAATTGCACACAGTATGCGAACCCGCGGTACAAGTGGCCATTTAAGACTTCCAGACGATAACCGTTAGCAAGTAATATACATTAAACATATACCAAGAAATTCATACTAATTCAAAAATCAAGCTTGAAAGTTGAATTGCACAGAAATTTTTATTCTTTTCGAAAACTGAATAATCTTTTAGATAATCAACTAAGAAAATGATTCATTCCCACAAAATTCCAGAAGATTTTTTTTCTCAGTTGTTTGTCTCAAAAATAATTTCTTTTTCGAAAAAATCAGGTGTGACTGGTCGCACAGGATACAACTTTCTCTTACCTTTGGTAAAAGAAAGTTGTGTACTGTGCTTATCACACCAGATTTTTTTGTCGAGATATATTTAGTTTCCGCCAATATATTAGAATTCAAGATGTCAAATTTATAAACATGGGGAAATATTTATATTTTGTTACCATAACAACCATTTCTCCTATCTTTCAATGGAAGTACAAGAGTAAAGTGTGCTTAAAACAATTTTCAGGGCAAAATGAGAATATACATTTTAAAGAGCATCTAAAAAATAATTGAATTTTGAGAAAATCGAAAAAAAATGAAAAAGGACATCAGTAAAGTACTAGTACTTTTAGGTCGATTTAGATTAAAAGCTTATATTCACGCCTGAAGAGGTTGCCTAATTTAAATATAAAATTTTAACCTCTTAGCTCACTTCCTTTATGCTTTAAATTGAACACAGACAGACAGACACACAGACCATGTCGCGAAAATCACTTTTTTGGACTCAGGCGACATAATAACAACAATAAAAAATTTACAAATTTCAAAATATTTGAAAAAACTTATTAGGTAAAGTACTATTTCTGGAATACTAACAGTTGATACAGATCTACAATTCTAGTGTAAGAAGTATTTACCAGGTATATAATTTCATCGATCTGGCTCCATGCATTTTTAAGTAATCGTGACCACACAAAACAAAGCATAGAGACGAAAAATTTTTATTAGGCTCAGGGAACCTTAAAACGTCGAGAAATATCAAAATCTCTAGGTCGAATTTTCTGACGATTACAAAACTTTTTACTTTCTCTTATCTACTTATGCAATAGGCCTATATGTAGAGAGAAAAATATTGTTCTTTATATACTTCGTATACGAGAAAGTAAAATTAGAGGGGGATCTAGAAAGTCTCCAATTTCTTACAAGCCCAATTTTAGTAAAAATATGTTCATAATGAATGGTCTTGTTAAGATTTTTTAAGGAAAAATGGCTCTCTACTTAAAATAGGTTGCCGAGCCCTACATGAAATTTTAATATTTAGATTTAAAAAATCAGTTTCGAGCCCCAGAAGAAAATCTGATTCTATTTGATTAATATTAATAGTAATAAACGTAATAAGATCATTTGAATAAAAAGACTATAACCCACCAGGAAGGAAGAAACAAAACGAAATATTCATGATTATTAATTTTTAAGGAATAATTGTTTTAATTAATTTTAAACTGCTAACCGTTGGCTCCAGTTGAAACATTAAGATTTAATAGGAGAATTAAATCCAAGTAAGATAAAGCAAGGTTTTTTGTATCAATAATTTATTTAAAACTTTATACGTATATCTAAACAAGATGTGTCATCATCAGAAGTGAAATACATACATGTAATAATTGTTTTAGTACAATTTTACTATTGAATACTTTTGAGATTAAAGTTTCAAATAAACACTCCATATATTCAGGTATCATGATAGTTAAATTGGAAATCCAATCGGCTCTTTAGACATCTGTCAAAAAAATCTACAATAAATTTCAATTTGATTATGTCAATCATTTTTAAATATCGTGCGAAAAAGGCTGAACTGACTGAAGCGACGAGGGGAAAAGAGGGCTTGAGGTCTTGGAAATTCTAATTTTATTTTTAAAAAAATTGTTAAAAATTTAAAATTTAAACTAAAGATGAAAGAGTGAGTGTCGAAGTATCAAACATTTAATTGAATAAATATATAGAAACATATCACATAGTATTTTAAATTTAAACATAAAATTGATTCAATAAAATTCATAATCCAACAAGCAATACACAAACAAAAAAAGACTTTTGTTTTGTTTGTGTTTCTTGTTATACTGTGAATTTTGTTCAATTGTTTGAATTTAAAAACGCTATTTTTGATTTGTTGCAAAATTGTATAGGATTAAGGTTTATTGACCTCTTCTCTGGTTAGCTAGCTCCAAAATTCAAAAAGTGACCTTTTCCCCCTTCTCTCCCCCCCCCCACCTTTTACAAAATTCCATTTCACAGCCAGTAAAATAATTATGTAATTATTTAGGGCAGAAAGAGAGGCTTGTCGGATTTCAATAAAATTTTTAATAGATCTACAATAAAAGGCAACATCAACTTTAGCCCTCGGGGCTTGGTGTAGGGGTTAGAGTACCGAACGCCGCGGGTTAGGACCCCAGGCAGTCCGATGATTTTGTTTAAGGCATTTGGATACCAAATGGCTTAAATAAGAATGCCTGGACCCCAAATAATATATATTCATAACGGTTATCGTCAAAGTCTTAAATGGCCTAAGTTGCCGAAAAGACTGTATGAATGTGTGGGTGCATGTGAGTGTGAATGAGAGAAAAAAAAAAAAAAAACATCAACGTTAGTCAACAAATGAAGCAAGTAAAATTTAATTTCTAAAATGAAAAAATCAAAATGCCATAAACTATAAAGTAAAAAAAAAAAAAGAACCTGGGGCCATGGCTCAGTGGCATTAGAGTTCCTGCCTCTTATGCTAGAGGTCAAGGGTTCGCATGAGAAGCATGGGACAAAATTTATTTCAATTGAATTGGCTACCAATCCTGCACTAAAAGTTAAGGAAAATAGCACAATTCAAATGATATACTGTCAAGCACCAAAGATCCACTATGGTAATCAGATAGAAAACTTTTGATTGACGTAATCGTGTAATCCCAATGCAAAAAACAATTAATCGATTATTTCCTTATTGCACATAGGAGTTAAATGATTTGTCATCTATGTGTTGATTTTAGACTTGATATCGGACAAAATTCAGAAGGCAAGTTTCAATAGATTTAATGATTAAAATTATTGAACGACAACATTAATAGGTGTAAGGCTAATAATAATATTTTATAACAAAAAAGAAACGAGAAACAAGTTAGGTGTGTGGAGGAAGAAGGTTATTGGTGGGGGTTAAAATAAAAGAGGGAGAGAGGGGTATGACTTCGACCTTCCTGGTTGGCGGGAAAAAGTGCTCAAAAAAAAAAAAAAATCAGCAAGGCTCGAGCTCAGTACAGTCTGGTGAAAAATGTTAGAGGCACTAGGGGCACTACCCTACTAGCCCCAGGTCCGTCCTCACTCACCCTGAGCTCTTGCTTAGTATTTATAGCCCATTGAGAGTTATCCGTATCCGGGATGGTCTGTTAGAAACCAACCACCATCCCCAAAACACATTAAATACAACCCTCAGCTATAAAAAAAAAAAACTAAGACAAAAAAATAAACCTAGTCTGAGGTCAGATTTGGTCTGCTTTCGTTATTCCTGGTAAGAATTGACTTTTAAAAATCTGGTGTGCTGGTCGCACCAGATTTTTTGTGTCGACATATATTTAGTTTCTGACAGTACGATACATTTGAATTCAAGATATATTTTTTTTTTAAACACTCCCACTTTTTCCCCATTCACACACACATACACGGGAACTCACTGGTATAGTGGGCTAGGATGTTGGAGTCTACAAATGAGATCCGTGTTCAAATCCTAAGCGTGAGTGATTTTTCATTAAATAAAAATATTTATTTCTCAAACAGGCACTGGATTGGAATATTGAATCTCGCCGCAACAGTCCCTGGCAAATCTACGAGGAGAGGGAGTTGCCGTGACAACCCGTCCTGTGGAAGGGACGTAAAGTAGGTTCCCTATCAGTGATGCAATCTTCGAAAGGAGTAGGCCACACGCCGGTGCTGAGGAGTCCCTCCTCAAACTAGGACATCCTCCCTAGCATAGAGGAAGTTGGATAAAAGGATCCGGGTGGACCCAAAAAATAAGGATTAGTTCACTAGCTAGAAACGAAAGCAGAAGGAGGAGTTAGAGATAGGAAATAATGTAACTTCACGGGGTGCCAGTAGATGGCTACGGCTAGAGGCCGGTTGGGTTTGAGGTGTGTGCCTTCGAGCGCTTAAACACCATTTAATACCCGTTATTTGTAAATATATCTATTTGGGGTCCACGCATTCTTATTTAAGCCATTTGGTATTTATCCTAAATAAAATCATCGGACTGCCTGATATCCGAACCCTCGACACTTGGTATACAAGGCAGGCGCGCTGTTAAACTACACCAAACCCGAGGGCAAAATTCAAGATATAAAATATATAAACATGGAAAAATATTCATATTTTGTTACCATGGTAACCATTTCTCCTAACTTTCCATGGAAGTATAAGAGTAAAGTGTGCGTTAAGACAATTTTAAGGGAAAAATGAGAATATACCTTTTAAAGAGCATCTAAAAACTAATTGATTTTTGAATTGTAATCAAAATTGTTAGAGTATATCCATCAAAATCTCGACATCAAATCTTTGATATGAAACCATTACTTTCTCTGTATATATATTAACATATATAGGTAACAGAAAGTAAAAGTAGAATTATTATTTAAAAAAGCTTTAAATTCCTAAATGAATTCATAATTCATTCAGTACAGTATATTAAACTATGCCTAATTTAATTTGAACCGGATAATATATAGTAATCGTTCTAAATTAGAGATTTAAAATAAAATTTTACTTGAGAAAATACTTATTAAAAGTTGAATGCGTGTTCGAGCCGGAATTAGTTTTTTCATGCTTTTCAAGTTTTATTATCGTGTTGAAAAAAAATAAAGGAAAAAGTTAACGGATGTAAACATTTTGAAGTTGGAAAAAGTTTTGTACTGTAACTTACATATTTAAATAAAATTTATATAAACATTTAAAATCTATTTCAACATAGAGAACAGAAGTAAAGCTCATGACTCATGGGCAATAGCTCAGTAATTCATTTAAATGTTTTTGAAGGAGGTTTATAAATAGTTAAATTTCAAAGGCAGGTATATTTTCTTGTCTGCATATGTGGGAATAAAAAATTTCCTTTCAAAATTAATCGGAGAATAAGGAACAAATTATGGACGTGGCCTTCTTAGGGTTTTAATGACGAAGTGAGAGAAGAAAGAAAAGAACGTCGTGATTGAGAAGTTAGAGGGAAAATCTTTTGCTGTAATTCCTCCGAACGAGTTATTTGACTAAACGACGATGTAAAGGGAAGACATATTTTATCATTATATAGAATTAAAAATGCCAAAATGCCAATTGAAGATACAAAATATTTTATTTTTGTTTTTTAAAACATTTAAAAGAAGCGCCTGCCAATTAGAGAAGAGCACCAAAGTTGCTTGCGTGTGAAGATGGTTGCCTATTTTAATAGTGTCTATAATTAATTTCCCAATTAGGCTTTTAACTAAAATAATCATACGATTTATGTAAATAAGGTTTAACAAAATTGTCTTATTAATTGGTCCCTGTTATGCATTAGTGTGTCAAGCGCCAGTTAAAGAGTTTTGAGAAAATTAACATTAAAGTTTTTGGTTTTCATTGGATTATATATAATTTTTTTTGTCAATTGTGCAAGTAACATTAAATATAAATTTTTTTAGGACATATTTTATAAAAAATACTATTAATTATAGCATTTGAAACAATATTCCGTGCTTAACTCAATTTTTAATTTTTTTTGGCGCTTGACACACTAATGAATAACAGAGTCCAATTAACATTATTATGAATTTTTTATCGAAGGGAGCAAGCAGGAATTCCAAGAAAATGTAACTAAAACGACCAACTCAATAATGAATTCAATAATTGCTCGCAGTGTGCTAGCTCTGGAGCTATGTATCTAAAAATTAATTAATTAATTGGTTAAGCTTAATTGTGCCTAACCTCCAGGAATAAAAAAATAAACAAAAATTTGCGAAAAAAAAATTAAGTTTATGAAAAAATTAATATGTTATCAATTAATATGCTATTAATAAAATGGTAAGGAGGTAGCTATTTTCAATAGTAAATTACCTCCAATAATGACATTAAGAATCACATCTCAACGATATTTCTTCTAACATCAACTTCAGGATTTTATAAAAAATAAATTAAAGAGATGTGATTAATTTTAGAGGAAATTAACTTGAAATTGAAATTGAATTTTATTCTTGGATTTTTTTTTATGAGTTCAAAAGAATGAAAATTTTCTTTGATTATAATTTAAATTGAATTTTTTTTTTATTTCATATTGCAAATATAAGTCACATGGTGGAGACGACACATTTGTTTCTCTCTATTGATGTTTATTTTCTGATAAAATTTTATCTACATGATAGTTCATTTGTTTCACAAATTCATTTGCATCCTGTAAATTTCCTCGCGAATTTGTGAAACAAATGAATTTGTTTATATTTACATGTTTTTTAATGACACCTGTATGATTTTGTTTTGATTTTTCCTTCCAAAATTAACGAAAAATGTCGTTTTCTTTTGTGATTATTTCAAAAACTATTCAGTTTTCGGAAAAATGTCAAAGAATAAAAACTTTTTAAAATTGAGTATTTTATCATAATATAACAAAGAAATTGAAAATTTCAAAATTTTTGAAAAAACTTATTAGGTAAAGTACTACTTCCAAGTGACGTATTTACTCCAAAAGTTGATAGAAATCTACAATTTTAGTGTAAGGAGCATATACCAAATTTCATCGATCTAGCTGCTTTGGTTTTTAAGCAATCGTGTTCACACACTCACACACACACACACACACACACACACACACACACACCAGAGAGAGAGAGAATGCCAAAAATGGTATTTTTGGACTCAGGGAGGTCTAAAACGTGGAGAAACATCAAAATCTCGAAGTCGAATTTTTTTACGATTACAATACTTTTTCTATACGAGAAAGTAAAAAATTGTTAAATAAGGATAAAATAAAAAAAAAGCATCTCATAAGAGGGTCCAGGGCCCTAACCAGAATAGGGGGGTCCAGGGTCGCACTTGCTGAAGGATTTGCTTTCCATGAACGTTTTTGCTGAATAATGTTTTGAATTATTTTTAAAAATTTTATAAATATTCGTAAAATAAGTTCAAATAAGCACGAAGGGGAAAAAGCATGAAAACTCAAAAAAAGCATAAAAATGCAATCTCAATATACTTAGTTATACTTATTAGGTAAAGTACTATTTCCAGGTGACGTATTTACTCCAAAAGTTAATAGAAATCTACAATTTTAGTGTAAGGAGTATATACCGAATTTAATCTACCTGGCTGGTTGTGTTTTTGAGCAATCGTGTTTACATTTACACCCAGACGTAATTCCAAAAGAATATACGAGAAAGTTTTGGGGAAGTCATTCCCCTTTTATTTTACTTTGTGAAACATCTCTGTTTTGTGAGGAATAACTAATTAGTGTAAAGTTTTATGTTGGCGTTATAATTTATGAATATATTAATACTTATAAAAATAAAAATTCTTGTATGTAATTTAAAATTCCAAAAAAAAGTTTTTTTTATTTATAATTTCATTTATGTACTCAATCCATTATTAAATTATTTATAATAATGAGAGGGAGTGAACTTTGTTAAATGGATTAAAATATAAAATAAAATGTAGGCTCAAACTAAAAATAAAATGAAAGAGAATTTTTGACATGAATCCAATACTTTCTCTCTATATATATATTACATATATACATAGGTAAGAGAAAGTAAAAAAAGCATCTCATAAGGGTCCAGGGCCCTAACCAGAATAGGGGGGTCCAGGGTCGCACTTGCTGAAGGATTTGCTTTCCATGAAATGTTTTGAATTATTTTTAAAAATTTTATAAATATTCGTAAAATAAGTTCAAATAAGCACGAAGGGGAAAAAAGCATGAAAACTCAAAAAAAGCATAAAAATGCAATCTCAATATACTTAGTTATACTTATTAGGTAAAGTACTATTTCCAGGTGACGTATTTACTCCAAAAGTTAATAGAAATCTACAATTTTAGTGTAAGGGGTATATACCGAATTTAATCTACCTGGCTGGTTGTGTTTTTTGAGCAATCGTCTTTACATTTACACCCAGACGTAATTCCAAAAGAATATACGAGAAAGTTTTGGGGAAGTCATTCCCCTTTTATTTTACTTTGTGAAACATCTCTGTATTGTGCGGAATAACTAATTAGTGTAAAGTTTTATGTTGGCGTTATAATTTATGAATATATTAATACTTATAAAAATAAAAATTCTTGTATGTAATTTAAAATTCCAAAAAAAAGTTTTTTTTATTTCTAATTTCATTTATGTACTCAATCCATTATTAAATTATTTATAATTATGAGAGGGAGTGAACTTTGTTAAATGGATTAAAATATAAAATAAAATGTAGGCTCAAACTAAAAATAAAATGAAAGAGGAATGTTGATAGAGATGAATATTATTACGAGCAAATATGCATTGTTTAATTGTTAAGATAAATGTTGAAACAAATAAAAGGTTTTAAATTAATTTGATGCCCCTACGCTGTCCGTGGTCGAAAGTTTAAAGGTAGAGACAGTGAGGATATTGAAAATCTTAAAAATCAAGAGGCGGATCTCAGGGAGCCCAAAAGAGTAAGCCCGAGAAAAATGTAATTAAAACATCAAATGGTTGATATAAAGAAAGATACACTAGTATGTCGAAGAGACAAAATATTTATGAAATTAACTCATTAATAGATTTTGTGATTAATTTCTCTGTTTCGGGGGTGGGGGGAGCCCCTCGAGTCACCCCCCTGGATGCGTAGTCAGGGTTGTTTTGTTGGCACAGTAGTCGACGAAACGTGGGAAGTGACAAGGATATATTGTCTCCACCCCTGCCCCTTATAGGAAGAATAAAAGTTTATGTAATAAAAAGATAAAAAATTTCTTTTAAATACACTTATTTTGGAATTTTTTTTTTAAATTATGCATTTTGTAATTTGGTGTTTTTGCCGAGACTATAAGTGTCAGTGGGATATTCCAAAAGATCTGGTGTGACTGGTCGCACAGTACACAACTTTCTTTTATCTTTCCTATGAAGTACAAGTGTAAAGTGTGCTTCAAAAGATTTCAAAGGCAAAATGAGAATATATATTTTAAAGAGCATCTAAAATATAATTGATCAAAATCGTTTTTAGCAAATTTTGAGATTATCGAAAAAAATTGAAAAAGTACATCAGTAAAGTACTAGTACTTTTTGGCCGATTTTATTTAAAAGCTTCGTGTTACATCCCATGTGGGTACCTAACTTAAATATAAAATTTCAACCTCCTATCTCTTTCCGTTATTGAGATATTTTGTTCACAGACACACAGACAGACCATGTCGCGAAAACCACTTTTTCGGATTCTGGGGACCTCAAAACGTGTATATCCATCAAAATCTCTTTAGACACGAATCCAATACTTTTTCTCTCTATATATTAACATTTATAAAGGTAAGAGAAAGTAAAAGTAAGATACGGAGAAGATATTACTAATATTTTTTGAATATTGTTTCTTGTCGTACATATGAAAGTTGTTGCCTTTTCATTTAGAGGGAATGTCAAATCATCCTGATCCTGAGTGGATGATGTTTTTTTTTTGCCTCTTAATATCAAAGAATGTAAAGGGCAATATTTACCTGGAATATATGAGAATATAATTTTTAATAAACAAAAGAATGTTGTTATTGGATTAATAATATACTAGTATGTTACACGTACAAATGAGAAAATCTGGTGTGTCGCACAGAACACAACTTTCTCTTACCTTCGGTAATTGAAAGTTGTGTTATATGCTTATCACACCAGATTTTTTGTGTCGACATATAGTTTCCGCGGATATATTAGAATGTAAGATGTAAAATTTAAAAACAGAAAAATATTTATGTTTATGGAGTTTAGGCTTTCACAGTTGTTATCATTAGTAAAAGAATTAGATTTTCGGTTTAACTGTGGTTTTCTGTGGCCACAGAATGAGTGGCTGAAACGTTGTAATTTTTACAAATAAACCACAGTTAAACCGAAAATCTAATTCTTTTACTAATATTTATGTTTAATTACCATTGCAACTATTTCTTCTATCTTTCCTATGTAGTATAAGAATAAGATGGGCTTCAAACAATTTCGAAAATGAGAATATACACTTTAAAGAGTATCTAAAGGCGGCTAGACATAGATAGACTGCAAGAGATATTTTGTTCACAGACAATTTTTTTTGGACTAAGGGGACTTCAAAATTCATATAAAAAAAAATCTCGACATGAATTCAATACTTTCCATGTACATTAACATGAATAGGTAAGAGAAAGTAAAAATGAATGAAGCACAGGGAAGTCAAAAGTGTTTTTGGGTTTGTTAATATTTTTTTAAAGAATGCTATAGGTTGATATTGATTTAAATTTGGCAATAAATTTTATCAGTGTTATTGATTATTTGAAAGCTAAGGAGGTCAGTCCACTTGGATACCTATTACTATAAATAAATATGGACGGATAACTGCAGATTTTTAGAAAACTATTTAGACCAGGGGTGGCCAACGTGCGGCTCGCGAGCCACATGCTGCTCTTTGAAGGATTATTTGTGGCTCTCGATAAATGTTACTGAGAAGTGCTGACACCAATTATTTACCAATTTTAAAAGAATTCTCAAGAGAAGAATTTTTAAGATGTTGATAAAAGAAGTGGCTGTTCAGGAAGAGAGGATGTCAGCCAAAAGGAGAGCCTCTATCGAATAAAATTCTCCACTCAGAAGACGTTTCGGGTTTAATTAAAAAAATCCATCATCAGTTCTTAAGAGGTTATTGGAATTCTCAAGGTGTACACCACTGAGATGCAGATAGAGTTGTTATATATAAACATATACAAAATTATATAAAAATGCAATAATTTGCATATCCGATGTCATATGCTCATCAGTCAACACGGCCAAGTATACATTTGAGTCTTGGCCGTGTTGACTGATGATGGATTTATTTAATTAAAACCGAAACGTCTTCTGGATGGAGATTTTTATTCGATAGAGGTTCTCCTTTTGGCTGACATCCTCCCTTCCTGTCTATCATTCTGAAGAATTTTTAATATTTAAATTCAATACACATATTTTGTACTTTTATTTATATGTTTTCAATAGAAATAATTTCTGTAAAAAAATTTTTTTAAAACCTTTTTTTGCATACTTTTTAAATACGTATTTAATTGCGGCTCGCGAAAAATTTCAAATTTTGAAAAATAGCTCTGACTTTCAAGGAGCTTGGCCGCCACTGATTTAGACTCTTCAAAATGATTACATTATAATTTAAGAGACAATTAATTGTTGGAATTATTAAAAGCCGCATGGCCGACAGTGTGTCTGTTTTGTGAAGTTATCGTATAAAGGAGCAAGCTCTCTTTGATAATATGCTACCATCTTGGTCCTCAACTAAGTTGTTTTTTGTTCTGTACTTTCCAGTAAATCCAGCAAAACAGAGTGCCGATCCTAATCTAAATGAATCAAAGTCTTAGTAATACAAGGCGACGATGATTTATTCATATGTAACGTATTTAGTTGATTTTCTTTTTTGGGTTCATTCTTGCTTGCTTCTAATCAGAGACTTGGAATTCGTTCGTCTTTCTTCATTTCTCCATCAGTGAATTTTTTTCTTTTTTTTCTCTCATTCTGTAGCCAACAACAAGTAATATTGCTCCATTTATTTGAAATGCGAAGAGAAGAGATAGGAGAGCAATGTCGTCGTAGTCGTCGTCGTCGTCGTCGTCGTTGATGTTGATGTGTGCCCCCGTTGGCCTGATGTCGCTTCCTCATTGTCCTCCGGCCATGTTTCCTGCGACGATCTCCCATCAAACAAACAGCCCCTTCCTTTCATATCGCACAATAAACATTACAACTTCACCACATGACAAAATGCAATTTTTTTTTTCTCGCTCTCTTTATTCTTTTTTAATTAAAATTTTATGTTCATCCCGAAAAAAATATTAAATTTAAATTCTTTTGAGGAAAATTATTTTCAATTGTTAATTTTTAATTATTTCACTCAGCAGATTTTTAATATTTACAAATAAACAATGAGCAAACAGACAGAACCGAAATCCGACCTCACACCGCCATTTCAAGTTTTTGTACCACACAAACATATCTCGATCCGTATTGTGTATATTTTCAACAACCTTTATTTAATGAATTTATAAATATTTTATAATAGTATTATATTACGAAAGAAATAGAATATCATTCAAAATTAGATTTTATTTAATCTTATTTTATTAATGATAACTTTGATTAAATATTTTTCGACTTGTAAATTAGATAAGATAATACTATTCAATTACCTCGATTCGACTTTTACTAATCATAGATTCTCCAAGAAAACATATTTTATTATTTACTTTTATTTAGTTAGAGCGAAAAACAAGTGTTTTTAACTCTATAATTTTTTTATTTCATTACTCATCTTGATGATTCCCTGTTCCGCGAAGAGTTGTAAATTTGTCAACTCGAAACTGTCCCGAAAGAGAGTTTCCCGTGTTCCCCCCTGTGTGACGATGAACGCTTCCTTATACAACATTTCCCCCTTTCCCGTTGAAAACCCACGACCGATTTCGCGTTCTGTCTGTTTGAGCCTTAAGATAAATTGTTTCCTTGCTATCCTTTATAGGGTAAAGAGAAATCTCGCGCTAATTTAGCAACTATTTTATTTAAAATTGACTTTTTGAAATATAACTTTTTTATGGACTATAGAGCAAGTTCGATTTAAATTAAATTATGATTTTCTTGAGGATGTCACTCGGGAAATAAGTCAAGAATAGATCAATCCATTTAGAATCAGTTAATAAATGAAATAGACTACTTAATGAAAATAATTTTTTTTAAATTATTTAAGGTCTTTTTCGGCATCTAAGTCTTACCCCTCCCTATTTATTTCAAATGAATACTAGCCAACTTCAAATCAAATAAATTTTTCTCGCATGGGGCGGGAAGCGAACCGTGATCCTAACCACGAGAAGCTAATGTCTTCTCTCTGAGCCACAGATTACGGGCAGAAAATAATTAAACAGATCTTTTTCAAATTGTGAATTTTGCGTTTAGATTTCATTTTTAGCTCTCACTGTACGTAGTACTAAGGGGGAGAGAGCTATGCAGAGACTCCGGTGTCTGTCTGTCTGTCCGTCTGTACGCATAAAAAGTACGGCCTGAACTAAAGGTCGTAGGAAAATAATAATAATTACATATACGTATTCAGCATAAAAACTGGTTTAGGGAAAAATACGTTTTGGTCCCTAGCACTTCCAATTTTCGAGTTATTAATTCTTAAGGTTACGATTTCTCCCATAGGAAATGTATAGAGAAATATTTATGTATTCTTTGCATGTTTTTCTTAACTATGGAGAAATAACTTAACCTCTTTTAACCTCTCAATTTTTTTCTTAAATATTTAAGAAAAACAAGTGCCTGCTTGAGGAAATTTTCTTTTACTCAATTGTAAATTATTCTAAAATAAAAATTTATTTTATTGTTTCAACTTAATATCTTTCATCTTTATTTGCTATTAAAATGTTTAATGTCAAGAAAATCCACAGTCCCTTTGAATTTACTACTGTAAATTCTTTCCTACTTTTCTAGTACAAAAATATGTAATAAGCATTCGTGGAAGATTATTGAGTTTAGTTCTGGTGTAGGCGAATGAAGAATAAAACAATTTGTTTTTTATGTAGGATTTATTGGCTTGCGACTGCAGCTACAGTTTCGAGCTGCAGTCGCAAGCCAATAAATCCTACATAAAAAACAAATTGTTTTATTCTTCATTCGCCTACACCAGAACTAAACTCAATAATCTTCCACGAATGCTTATTGAATATTTATATTAGTACTACTCCACATCGAAAATATGTAGTTATATTTTTATTTTATTAAACAATTGAAAAAGGAAAAAAAAAAGATAAGACCGAAAAGCTTTGCTTGGTTCCCACTCAATCTATTGTTAGGAAAATACAGCCGGCCGAGACTTAATTATTGAATACAAAACAACAATGAGAGGCTTAGTATAGATGCTGGTTTACAAAAGTTGTCTTTTTGTTTGTAACATTGTTTCAAAAGCCGAGTGATATTCTAAACTATGAATAGAGCGCCGTGTATTAATTGATAGGCAACCAACCTTTCCCCAAAGGTAGTGAAACGGTAGAGCACAAAGGAAAGTGCATTCTACAAAAAGAAATAGTAACCAATTGAAGAGCTAGGACATTTTTCACTATTATTTTGCAGCACTATTAATAAGAGAAAAGTTTTTAAATATAACTCTCTTTAAAAAGTGAGTGGCAAAATTTATGATTAGTATATAAGCCTAACTTTTTTCCAGAAGAAAAATGAGGATATAAATATTTATATTTTCGAGAACCTCTAGACTTGTTAATAAAGGAATTAAAAACGGGAATTAAAGGAATCCAGGAAGACTAAGTGAGAAGAAATTTTTTATATGAATTCGCGTGTTTGGGGCACTTCATTATAATTACTACCAGAGAGAGAAAGAGAGAAAACCAACAGTTTTAATTTATTATAATCCTATTAGAATAACGCTTTTAAATTGTCCTTTTATGCCCCTTGAGGTGGCATACAATATATAACTTAGCTAAATCTTAAATCCCATTTGAAGAATGAACAGGTTTGTTTGGATATCAAGAAAGGTTGTCCAATTAATCAATTGGCAAATTTTGCCTCTTTTATTGGGAGATGTAGCGATAATCGACATTTCTTTCAAATAAATGTTAAACAAAAGAGAAGAAAATGGCAATCAGTACTTAGGGTGCCCGTCATTTGGAATCTTATTCCAATTTTTCTTTCTTTTAATGGGCTTTAGGGTAGGTGTTTGAAGGGCACGGTGCTATTCAGGTGGCATTATAAAATTACTATTATAAAAAAAAAATTACTCACGAATGATGTGTTAGATGAGGAAGAAAAAGAATGTGGTAGAAAATAACTCACCTGAAACAAAAAATAAATAAATATTAGTTATTTTAAAATTTCTGAATGTCGACAAGCTATAACTTATTTAAATACAGCCGTACAGGAAGCTTAGTGTGAAAATAAAGGAAGTCAGAGGAAAAATAAATAAAAAGGATTATTTCAAAAAAATCTACTGAGGTCATTGAAAGCTATGCAGATTTGCATAATAAAATCAAGAGGAGACTTGAAAGGAACAAAGGCCATAGGACGATAATTATAGCTATTAATAAGGATATCTGGCTCAGGAAATGTTAGTATCAATAAGATACATTGATCCTGCGAGTTTCAGATCTCTATCTATTAGCGTTTCTGAATAAACCGAAAAAAAACCGAAGATAAAGAAAAAAATTTTTCTCAGAAACTTGTAAATAGATTGATTTGAATCTCAGTTATGTTTTGGGGGGCTGAAGGTAGCTTCTAGGAAAAAAAAAAATAAGAGAGCTATATCGGTTTATAAGCAGTTGCGTCATTCAAACATTGCCGAAGTCTCCTCATAGGGTAGGAAAGTGGGAAAAAATCTCACCCTACAGACACAAACGGCCCAATTAGACGTGGCCTTAGTGCCTTAAAATGAGGATTGCTCTGACTGGGTAACCGAGGAACTGCCCGGGTGGCTGAGAAGGAGCTGCACCTCCGACTGGGTAACCCGGGATCTGAAAAAGGTTGTGGGCCGGGTGGTTGAGGAAGAGCAATGCAATACCTCATAAAATCCAAATCCAAGCAGTGGCGTCATTTCCACTTTTTCTTGGGGGAGGGAACTTTTTTTTCTTAAAATTTACTTACAAATATGTACTCAAATTTGGGCAAGAGATCGACCTCAGATGATTTTCTGTTTTTTAGATTTATTCAGACACGCTAATAGATAGAGTATTAAACTCCCAGGATCAATGTGTCTGTATTGGTACCAACATTTCCTGAAATGATGAGCCAGATATCCTTCTGGGGCCGATTCGCTATCCTTTAAAAAGAAAATCTGGAGTGACTGGTCTCACAGCACACAATCTCTTTATTTTTATAAAGGTTATTTTTTGTGCTCCTCAGGACTTAAACCTTGTAGCTCATTTATTTCATATTTTATTTTGAATATAAACCATTTTGCGGGACCTACTTTTTTGGCATATAAGTGGACAATTCAGGGGCTGGCTATCACTTATTCATTGGGCTGACAGCTTTATTCCCAAATAATAGATAAATGAGTGTGACGCTTAGCTTAGATAAGAATAAATAATTCGACCAGTTAGATTTGTTCTAAACAATCGTCGGGATTAAAAAAGTTATATTAAAAGATTTCCTAAGCAGAGCTGGTTTATTTTTCGACACCAGTGTGTTCAACACATCAACATAGTTTATTTGAATTATGATATTTATCTATTTTATTTATCGGGATTGGGAAACAAATATTTACGAAAATTTTGTGAATTATAAAATTTCATTAAAAAAAAAATCTCTCAAGGTTACTTTTTGAACGCAAAATCCGAACAGACCCGATGACGTCTAGTTTTTAAAATTAAGCTGCAATTTTTACCTTTTCTTACTGTATACATAAAGAGAAGGTATTGTAACATTAAAAAAATTCCACTTCGAGATTTTGTGATGTTTAGACCGCCATGAGTCAAAAAAAAAAAACAGTTTTGGCTAAGGGGTCGTCCACTTATTACATAACACCTTTGGAGGGGGATTGAATAAAACGTTACTAATTGTGTCAGGGGGGACCCGTGGTATGCCCTCTAAATGTGACATAACAATTCAAAGTTCAATTTATAAAATTTTTTGAAAAAAAAGAAGGGAAAAATGGAGTGATTATTTGAGTCACGAGGGAAAATTTACTAAAGAAAAGGTAAAATGAGAAGAATTTTGTATAAGAAATTTTATTCGAGGGGGGGGGGGGTAGTTCTATGTTGTGACATAATATTTGTAAGGTGGTTAGTTTGTTTGTTTGTATGTGACTAACTGTGACATGGAGGAGGGACTAGAAAATAGTCAAAAAAGGCGTTACGTAATATGTCGACGACCCCTAATGCTAATAAGGTGTCATTTCATTTGTTTCACAAATTCATTTATTTATATTTACATGACATCTGTATGATTTTGTTTTGATTTTCTTTCAAAATTAACGAAAATCGTATTTTGTTTCGTTCATTATTTCAAAAAGTAATCAGTTTTCGAAAAAGAATAAAATTTTTTTTTAATTGAGTAAATTTATCATAATATGACGAATTGAAAATTTCAATATTTTTGAAAAAACTTATTAGGTAAACTACTACTTGCAGGTGACGTATTTACTCCAAAAGTTGAAAGAAATCTACAATTTTAGTGTAAGGAGCATATACCAAATTTCATTCATCTGGCTGCTTTGGTTTTTAAGCAATCGTGTTCACACACACACACCCAGAATATACGAGAAAGTTTTGGGGAAGTCATTCTCCTTTTATTTATATTCAGACACTCAGACGATTCCAAATTCCAAAATCTAATCTTAGTTATTGTTTTCTTGTAATATGGACTAAATATATTGTTTTTGGATGATATGGTTTTCCTATTTTGGGAAGCGATATCCTCTCTACGGGGATTATAGATAAATGAAGTGATTATTGAGAGATAATTGAAATGGAAAGAGAGAGTACAGGAGAGAAGAGAGTTAAAATGAGAGGTAGGGAGGACACACGTGCAAGCAGGAGCTCCACTCTCTCCATATGGAAATACGAGTAGTATGGAGGAGGCTTCCTTCCACTTCTCAAGGCAATCCACACATACAGGGCCGAAGGTCATTGTCTCAGACTTGGGCCTTGTTGCTCCATAGCCAACTGATTGGTGCCCACGTCTACCAGCAGACCAACAACACCTGTCGACGTCCAACGTCAATATCATTCTGTGATCAAAACCAACTGTCTAAACGCATTCTTTTCGTTTGACCTTCATATTAAAATCATGTTCTGTTAACAAATTGTGATTGGTAAAGGGGTCAGCAGATCTGAATTTTAAACCCCTGTATTTTAAAGATTTTTAAAAGAGAAGGACAAATTCTGAAATAAATTTTTACTTTCTCATGCTATAATTAAAAATTTTGATGAAAATACACCTTTGAGGATATCTGGATCTGACCCCAAAAAAATCTCTGTTTCTAAAAAAAATATCTTAAGAACGATAAGAGCTAAGAGTTGAAAGAAATTTTTTATTCAATTTCGGTACCCCATGGGACGTGACACGAAGCTTTTGAACAAAATCAGCCAAAGAGTACTAATACTTTCTCATACACCCAGGGCCGCAGACAGACTTGACGGGCCCCGGGGCTACTTACTAATACGGGCCCCCCCCAAAAAAAAAAAAACTTAAAGTTTTTTTTTTAGTATATAAAAGGCTATTGTGGCCTTCATGCCAACAATTTTTTACACAGTTTTTGAGACAACTTTTGAAATAGTTATATCTAGCTTAAAATATTTATTTAAATAAAGTTATTTAAAATTTTTTCAAAATTTCCTAACCAAAGAGTTAAAATAATTTATCGAGGCCAGATTCGGACAGAGAAATTCGGGGGAAAGGAAATCTGGGGGGATGGAAAATTTTTTGAAAATTAGCCACTGAAATTGCGTTTTTAGCTATCCTGAGTCTTGAAAAGATCAAACTTGATTTGAGGTTAAAAGGCCCAGGCCCCTTGAGGAAAAAATTTCTAGAAAATGATTTTTTTGAATTGAAATTTTAAGATTTAAGCTTAAAGGTCCCCGGCCCCTTGAGGAAAAAATTTCTAGAAAATGATTTTTTTGAATTGAAATTTTAAGATTTAAGCTTAAAGGTCCCCGGGCCCCTTGAGGAAAAAATTTCTAGAAAATGATTTTTTTGAATTGAAATTTTAAGATTTGAGCTTAAAGGTCCCCGGGCCCCTTGAGGAAAAAATTTCTAGAAAATGATTTTTTTGAATTGAAATTTTAAGATTTGAGCTTAAAGGGCCCGGGCCCCTTGAGGAAAAAATTTCTAGAAAATGATTTTTTTGAATTGAAATTTTAAGATTTAAGCTTAAAGGTCCCCGGCCCCTTGAGGAAAAAATTTCTAGAAAATGATTTTTTTGAATTGAAATTTTAACCATGAAACTTAATTTTCATTCGAATTTTAAGGTGGGAGCGCAATGGGCCCGGGCCCCCTCGGAAGGCCCGGGCCCCGGGGATATAGCCCCCCCCCCCCGCCCCCCTGTCTGCGGCCCTGCATACACATTCACACAGTCTTTTCGGCAACTCAGGCCATTAAAAACTTTGACGATAACCGTTATTATTTATATCTATTGGGGGTTCAGGCATTTCTATTTAAGCCACTTGGTATCCAAATGGCTTAAATAAAATCATCGGACTGCGCCTGGGATCCGAACCAGCGTCATTCGGTATAGAAGGAAGGCAAACTACCAACTACACCAAGCCCGGGGGCTACTAATACTTATGTATTTTTTCAATTTTTTTTTTTTTTTTGATTTTCTCAAAATTTGCTTTAACGATTTTGATTAAAATTCAAAAATAAATTATTTTTTAGATGCTCTTTAAAATGTATATTCCCATTTTTCTCTCAAAATTGTCTGAAGTATATAGGAAAGATAGGAACAAACACAGAACACAACTTTCAATTACCAAAGGAAAGAGAAAGTTGTGTGCTGTGGTTAGTCACACCAGATTTTTTATAGTGAATAAAAAAAATCTTGTGTGACAAAACTTTCGATTATTGAGAGTAAAAGAATATTGTTCATATAATTCACTCTATTGGGTGACCATTGTCAATTATTGTATGCCAGTTCAACAATATACATGTTCAATTGTCAACAATTTAAAATATACCACGCATGTATAGACTGTCACTGAGCATAAAAAAACAATTAAAGTACTGATGATGGAGCACTAATAAATGCACCGAAATGTCTCCGGAAAATTGTTGTAGCATTCAGAATTATTTCTTTTTGGCTTCCTCTCCAAAGAATATTGTGTTGGTGTGAGATTATCCACACATAACAATAGTAAGAAAAAAGCATCCTATTAAAAATTAAGTTTTTTATCCAACAAATTTTTTTGTTATTATTAATACAAAAATGTTTAAAATTATCTGATTCTATCTCTTTAAAATTTAAAATTCAACCCTTACCTGAGACAAATTTGATATATGAAAAGGATAATCACAATTTAAGTTGAATGAACCTTTTTTCATCTGTGAATAATGCATGACTCTCTCTCTCTCTTGCTTTACTACGCCTCTCTTTATTGGATTTATTTTAAATTAAAATGTTAATGGGGATTTCTATTTTATGTATCTACTGTAGTAACCAAAGGGGTTAGCATCGACTGGTGAGTGAGTTGGAGGGGGAAAGGGAAAAGGGTCCCACTCATTCACTGACTCATTTTAGAAAAGTCGAATGACTACGTATGCCATCTATTCGTCTGTTAATGAGTAGGCAGACCAACAAGTTCTTCACAGTTTATATAGTCTAATTGTGCTAAGAGTGAATGTTATTACTAAGCATACAACTGAAGAGATGTGTTTGTGTGGGCGTCTCAAAAATCTTCAAAAGGGAAAATAAATCGAAACTAATATGAAATTCATTTAACGGGAGAAATAAAACAAAAATTTTTCAGGAATCTACTTATACCATATATTTGCAAATATTTCGGCCGGCCTAACGCCTGGCCATCTTCAGTGCAGGATATAGTCCTTTGGCGATCCTTCGTCTGGTGTCTTAAACTTTTACATGAAGAGAGGAGGGGAAGACGAGCATTCAAGTGTTGGCTCCCCTTCTCTCTTCACGCAAAAGTTTGAGACACCAGACGAAGGATCGCCAAACTGTATCCTGCACTGAAGATGGCCAGCGTTAGCCGCCGAAATATTTCAAATATATGTATAAGTAGATTCCTGAAAAGTTTTTTGCTGTTTTATTTCTCCTATTAAATCATCTCTGAAACCACAACAATTCATATATCATTATATGAAATTCTTTGTTAATTACCCTTTATCCAAAAACGCGATCCTATAGTTGTGTTTTTAATTAATTTACGTATTTATTATATCATCTTTTTAAATTGTATTATTTCTTAAAGGGAATAGAGAAGAATGAGAGAATGAGATACAGGTTCTTGGTGCTACGTAATGAACATTTTTTTTCTTATGGATTTTATTTTTCTGTAAAGTGATATCTTGCATTTCTATATATTCATTTCCAGAGTAGCAACCGATGAACATTTGGGAATTGTTTTAAAACTTTAATAATTAAGCTTTCAAACGGTGTTGATTGTAAGTTTATAACATTTATGCTACATCGGGAATTATTAAAGTTTTAACTGCTATTATGGGATATATACTATTCAAAGAGGACCGTCATACAGCTATACTGTAGATGGGAAGTAGTTTATAAAACTTGATCATTTTTTAAATGTCAAAATTTTTTATAGATTTATTGAATAATATTGATAGAAAATAAGGAGAAGGTGTTTTTCTTTTTTATTAGACTCACGCTGACATTTCGATCCCGGTAGGGATCATTTTCAGAGCATAAAAGCTACTCATAATATGTGTGAGTGGGATTTTCTTTGATTCGATTTTCATGACAATACATGGTAAATATACCAGTATAATCGAGTATAAATTTTTGTTTTTCATATACGTATATAACACCAATAGAAACTCTCTATGTTAAGATTATCTCGTTCAACGTTCGACCCTTTAACATAGTTGTGTCAAGGATGCGCAGACCCTTATGTCTCAATTCATGCTAAATAACTCTACAAGTCTTTAAAACAGTTTGTCTTCACTTTTGGTCTCAGATAAACAACTTAAAATAAACAATAATTTTTTGAAAAAGTTACTTATCATGAAATCCAAAATTTATGATATTATTATATTCCTTAAGATGTTTTCTCAAAAAAATCCCTTCCTAATTGCTTTAAGTGGTTGGTTAGAGGCAGAAGGGGGAGAGTTATCTCAACTCTCTCTCTCAATTTCTCTCAAAACACCATTTAAGCCTTCGGGACAATCACTTAAGATGCAGAGTCTGTTGTCGAAGTCCTATCAGAAGATAACACATATATAACAAAGTTTAATATTCGAAAATTTGTTTATTAAACTAAAATTAAACAAAAAAGTAAACACGTACTAAAATTGGGAAAATAATTTTTTATAAAAGCGCAGTCATTTTTTTTTCATCTTTTGAATGTAACTGAAGGTTTTATTTTTAAATCAAGTATTTAAAGTTGCATTCAGTACCGGTACTTGTTAGCTAAATAAGACCCCGACAGACCATTTTGAGGGACCCACTTTTTTTGGAATCAGGGACTCTCAAAACGTGTATTTTCATCAACATTCACGACATCGAATTTTTGTCACGATCGCAATATTACATCAGGGGCGTATTTAAGGGGGGGGGGGCGAGGGGGGGCCCGGGCCCTCCCCCGAAATTTCCCAAACACATATACATATATGGGGATATACAGACATCAGCGCAACAAATTTTTCCGCAGGATGGACAATAGGGTGTCCCTTATATGGGCAAAAAAAAAATTTTTTTAAATACCGGAACGCATACCCTCTAATTTTTTTCAAGGTACTAAGCCTTACTTATATATGAAATTTTATTCACCTACATTGACGTTAACCCGTGCCGACCTGCCCGCAAAGTTTTTGAAAATGGTCGTTTTTGATAATCTCTTGATATATACCTAGATTATTGCAATTAAGTAAGTATTAGGTAGACAATTAAGTAAAAACAAAAAAAAAACACCTCAAAAGCCCTTTAGGGGTTTTTTGAAATTCGGACCTTAAGGGCCCGAAATCGTCACTTTGGAAAAAAATGCATTTTTTAATTAAATTTTTGACTTTTTAATTACGTTTAAACGAGATGAGATATCAATTAGCTCTCTTCGCTAAAAGTTTCTTTAAATAAATATCTCGAAAAGGTTTTCAGGGTTTTTTGAAATTCGGACCTTAAGAGCCCAAAATTGCCATTTTGGAAAAAAATGCATTTTTTAATTAAATTTTTGACTTTCTTTAATTACGTTTAAACGATATGAGATATCAATTAGCTCTCTTCGCCAAAAGTTTCTTTAAATAAATATCTCGAAAAGGTTTTCAGGGTTTTTTGAAATTCGGATCCTAAACCTGTATTATGGATAAAGTTTCTACCGTAGGCTCTAGTTGAAATATTTTGAAAATTAAAATATGAAAATAAAACACTCGGTTATTGGTTCCAAGTTATTTATTAATTATAAATCAACACTAATTATGTATTTTGGCACTAATATTTATATTTAATAGAGGAAGATTATAATTATTTTTTTTTTTTAAACTTTGAGTCTCTTGGGGCACCTCAAGATATTCTCGTATTAAGAAATAAAAATAGGGGGTAAATAGTCACATTATGGAACAACTTTTCCAGGGTAGCCCGTTTTGAAATTCGAAAAAAAAAAAATTTCGCTCCACCCTATTAGTCATATCCCGAGACGCCGCCCGTCAGGGCCTAGCGGAGGTTGGTTTGCCGAAGGCAACTCTACCGTCGCTAGTTCTTTCTATATTTCATTAAAAGCGATATTTCGGCGACGACAGCAAGACATCATGAGGCATATAAAAAATTATTTTTGAAACATTCTTTTTAACTCACTACTCTCTTCTCACGAATGTCCCTCTTTTTCGTTATTTTATAAATCCACTGAAGAAGAAGTGCCAATAAGCCTCCGAAACATTTGGAAATATTACCTTATGTTTAATAAAGAATTGCTGAATTACCAAACAAACAGAGTACAACTGACAAATAGAGCGAGGGCGCGCAACTCTATCCGCACAGCTTGTATGGCCATGTTTCGGAGCTAGTCGGCACGGGTTGCAGTGCCCCAAATATGCTAAAATTTTATTTGTGACTATTTTTAGGGGCAAATGAAAAAAACTAGGCCCTATGCGTTCCAAAATAAATACTTTGAAAAATAAGGGACACCCTAATGGACAACTTTGGTTCCGCAATAGAAAAAATGTTCCTCAAAAAATTTCGTGTGAAAAAAAGTAGTTTCTTAAAAAAAAATTTTCCTCAGAAAAATTTTTGAGTCCGGGCCCCCCCGAAAATTCTATATACGCCCCTGTATTACATATATAGGTAAGAGAAAGTAAAAATATATAGGCTATAGAAATCAAATTTTTAAGTATTAATTTTTAAAATTTTATATTAAAAATAAAATTTAATTTTCAAGGAAAATATTTTTTCTCAATCCCGGGGATGGGGGGCCTCTTTACCCCCTCCCCTTTATCCGCCCTAGTTTGTAACTGTTTATATATTATAAGGCAATAAATAGATTAAATATAATTTGCTATGCATTCTCTATTTCTTCTACCTATTTTTCAGAACTTACCAATAAAAGTTGTTCTAAATAATAAATAAAGGTAACCTTGTATAGGGAGTTTACTAAAGTTACCCCGATAATAGCTAGTAATTAAGAGATGTTTATAATTTAGATGTGATTTTCAAGTAATGCTCTTTAAATGAGTCGATTTTTACCTCATTTTGATTTAATCGAACCTGATCTTGTATACAAAATTTTAAATCTCTATTTAAAAGGGAAGGAATTAAAGAATGGTCTAAAAGATTTTGTCCAGATTGTTTGGATGACAATCATGGCAAAGCATATAAAATAAAAGCGTTTAAAAAATGAAATTCTAAATTTCAAAAGAAGGAAATTTTTTGAACAACAATGAAAATGATAGAATAAAATAGTGAAGTCGAAAAAAGTTTTAGGGTCTAAATTCGGACTATAGCGATGAAATCTAAGAGAAAACATTTTAATTTCAATTTTTACTTTTTATTTTACGTATTAAACGTGAATTTTGAACAAACACATACAAACATAGAGGTAAATTCAAGCAAACCCAGTCCCAATTGGCTCTCGGTCCTTTGTTAGATTAATTTGAATTACCGAGAGGCTTTTGTTAAAATTAATAACCTATAAAACATATTATACATAATATTTAATGATATGAATAAAACTGTAACAATAAAGTCAGTTCACAGTAAATTGAACAGATTTTATGGTGAAAAACGGAAAATTTAATTTGGAATAGACCTATACTATATCTATCAATATAATAGTTTAAAGATAATGAATATCTAAACGAGTCAGTTTATGAACGTGTGTATATGGATACAATAGGTCATACTTGATTCTGATAAGTGAAAAAATTTCTTTTACAGGTATTTTCTTTGAGAAAATCTAGTGTAGCAAACAAATTGTTTCAGTATTTTTTCTCAAGCTTTGTAAACTAAAGATTTTAATATTCGGGTCCGCCAAAGAGAAGGCATTAGCTTCTAGTGCCTGAGGTCCCGGGTTCGCTTCCCAACCCAAGTAAGAAAAATTTATTTCAATTGTATTGGCCTATCATTTGAAATAAATAAGGATGGGCTCTAAATGGTCTTACAAGGAGGAATTGGGTCACCGATTTTATTCATATTTGGTGAAGTTAAAATACACAACCCCCTAATCATCTGTGCAAAATAATAGGTCGCATTCTCAAGCATTTCCGAGAAAATCGATTTAAAAATTTAGCACGTTATGTGTGAAACAGTTGAGTCCTTGTTGACAAGGAGCGTGGCTCAGCGCTAAGGTTCTGACTTCAAAAACAGTGGTCACAGGTTCGAACCCGTTCGCGCAATTTTTTTTTTTTTATTATTATTTATTATTTTTTTATTTATTAGCTAATGTAAATTGTTATAATTAATAGAAATATTAATTAAATGATTTTAAATTTGCAGATTTAATAATTTAAAAAAAAATTAATAAAAATGCTCCAAAATCAAGTATTGCTCCTGCAAAAAAAATTCATTTATTATATGTGCATGGTGCAAAAACCATTATTGTTTTTTTTGTTTTTATGACGAATTTCACCCAAATCATTGCAATCCACAAGACTCCGACGATGAAAATTAAATAAATGTTAAATAATGTTTAATTTTATTTCATTTCTAGTACATCCTAACATAAAAAACATCCTAAAATAAATGGTATAAGAACATTTTAATATAAGAAAATATTTTTTTTTAATTGATTTTGGAGCATTTTTATTAATTTTTTTTTAAATTATTAAATCTGCAAATTTAAAATCATTTAATTAATATTTCTATTAATTATAACAATTTACATTAGCTAATAAATAAAAAAATAATAAATAATAATAAAAAAAAAAAATTGCGCGAACGGGATTCGAACCTGTGACCACTGTTTTTGAAGTCAGGAACCTTAGCGCTGAGCCACGCTCCTTGACAACAAGGACTCAACTTGTTTCACACATAACGTGCGTGCTAATTTTTAAATCGATTTTTCTCGGAAATGCTTGAGAAGCGCGACCTATTATTTTGCACAGATGATTAGGGGGTTGTGTATTTTAACTTCACCAAATATGAATAAAATCGGTGACCCACAGGTGGCGACCTCCCCTTGTTAGATGCCGAAAATGTCCTTAAAACAAATAAAAAAAATATATTCTTTAATGAATATTAAGGATAATTTCATTATCTGCATCTTAATTCAGGCAGTCTCCTATAATTTAATTTAATTAATATATGCCCAATAAATTTATCGCTTAGAAGGGGGGGGGGGGCGGAAGTGAACCACTACTAAAGCAAGAGCTCTACCTCTACTAAAAATAAGAAAGTGTAAAGAAAATAATTGCAGCTAGATATATTTCTTTCTGATGATAATGATTAGGGGCTCGGATTTCGCCCTATTTGCCTTTTTTTAATTTATGGCTTAAAATTTAGGCCAATATGATATGTATACGTTTCATGAAATTCTGAATAAAATAAGAGGCATTTGTTAGTGCCTATAATGCCTATTTTGGCCGATTCTGGGTTTTAGTGCCTATTTCATCTATAAATGCCTTTTTTAGTGCCTATTTTAAGTTCAAATAGCCAATTTCAATTTTTTACGAGATATACATAGCCTAAATTTAAAATTTTTTGAATTATCAAGAAAATATTTCAAGGGGGGGGAGATTAAAAAAAATTATTTTGAATGTAAAATTTTAAAAATTAGTACTTAAAAATTTGATTTCTATTTATATTCTGGCAAACAAGTACAGAATGCGCCTTTAAATTACCGAAATTAAGAAAAAATTGTGTGCTGTGCGACCAGTCACACCAGATTACCAAAAATAAGACATCAATTTTTAAAATTTTTTATATTATTTCTTAATTTCTGCCGTTTAAGTGCCTTTTTTAAGTGCCTATTTTAATAATTTTTAGTGCTTAGTTGCCTGCCTATTTTAAAAGATTTTTAGTGCCTATAAATCCGAGCCCTAATAATGATAAATAAATTCAAATAAAATAAAAGCCTTTCTCCCTTTTTTCCCCGCATTAATCAATAAAGATATGTTTAAATAAAATGCATGTAAATTAAAGAATTTCATATGTATTAGGCCTATATATTTAGGAATTAATTTGTCTGTGAAAATTTCCATTCTTTTCGAAGAAAATAGAAAATGGGTAAACAATTCTAATTTCAGCAGTTAACTAATAGATAGCCCCCCTGCCTGACAACGGAGAAGAGCAACAGTCACCACAATCGTTGCAGTTAAGCAATGCTAAGTGCGGCGAAAGCTCGTGATTGGTGACCCCGAGCAATCAGCGTGTGGAACGTCCCCCGGTAGTCATTGGTTTAATGTAAAAAAAAGTCATACCCTAATAAATGGCCTCTGTAGCCGAAAAGGTTTTAAAAAAAACTAATAGATGGGTAAATTTCTGTAAATAATAATACTAATTTATGAGGTAACAATCTACCTCTCGAGCTCATATAAGAAATACAAACATTTTATATAATCATGAATAAACTATAAATCGTAATAATAATTAAATCATATGGCAAAGAGCTCGTATATAAATTTATGTTAAACGGGAATGTGTGTGCTCTTTGCCATATGATTTAATTATTATTACGATTTATAATTTATTCATGACTAGCCGCGCCCATTTAGGGGAGGAGAGCAAGCTACCCTGGACCTCCCTATATTATAATAACCCAATCGGAGTGCGTTTCATACAAAAAATAAAAACAAACCACGTGGCTAGTCAAAAAATTAGAAAATATTTCAATTACCGCGTAAGAATATTCGAAAAGGAAATAGCGTTTCATTTTCACAATAATGATATCCCCAGGTCTAGTTGTAGACTGGATAGAGCGCACAGACAGACAAACACTCCGCAATTATATAGAAAGATTAAATTGTTTTAAACCCTTTTCAATTAGAGAGACCATTTAGGGGTTGAATTTATTTATATATATTTTTGGATACAACGTATCGATGGCTACCGGGGGACGTTCCACACGCTGATTGTTCGGGTCACCAATTCGAGCTTTAGCCGCGACGATTGGGGTGACTGTTGCTCTTCTCCGTTGCCAAGCCCCCGGGCTTTGATTTTTCATAGACTACATAAATGCAAAGAATATATAAATGTCTCCTCATATATTTCATGTGGGAGAAATTGTAGAAGAATTAATTGAAAAAGTTTTAGAAATTTCGGGATGAAAATAATTTTCTGCTCGCTCAGGAGGCCAACTAATGGCCCAAATTGACTTTGCCTAAAAGATGGACTGACGATTATCAAGTCTTTTTTGAATAAATCAAGAAACTGAAAGAGATTTCATTCCACTTTAGGAAGAGTACTTTGTAACAATAAATAAATAAATAATGAGAATACTAATTGGTAAAGTAAATAAAATTTTCCAATAAACCTGACCCTATTTTGGTATTAATCGAAATTTTTATATATAATCTGCATTGATAAAATTTAAAAAATTGTTTCATACTAAAACAGTAGAGTTTTGCTAATCCGGACTTCGATACTCGAGCACACCGGCGAATCCGGCGTGTTCAAAAGTCACTTCTTCGGGATATTGAAGCCAAAAAAGGGGTAATTTAAGAAAACAAAGTGTTATTACAGTCTTCGGGCCTTGGTGTAGTTGCTAGCGTGAAGGACTTCTATACCAAAGGTTTCGGGTTCGACCATATAAGACTAAACTATACTCGTATTTTATTTATAAATTGGGCGTTAAAAATATTTAATTTTATTTAATCAACTCACTAATAAATTTTTCTATCAATTACTCTAAAGCTACTTTAAAGCAGTCCCTACTTGCTATTTTATTAATTTCTAAAATGAATGATTCGTTCTAAATGTAAAGGCAATAATCGCAAAATTCACTCTGATTGTTCAACCAGCAAATGTATGTTCACCGTGTTTTTAAAATATTTGTATAAATATATTTATCAGAGGCTGTATCAGCTAAAGAATTATTTTGTTTCAAGTATAAAAATATCTTATAAGCTAAATCGTTCAAGTTGTGGCTGTCGCTTTGATCATTTGTAGTTATAGTTAATTAATTGATGCATGCATAAATCAAGTGTTCCTCACCACTAGACTATTGTCACCACTGATTAAGCCCAAGATAATTGTATTAGAATGGTTAGGCGAGCAAATGACCAGTTTGCCAATATGCAAATGTACCAATGACTCTGTTATAAGGCGGATAGAAAAGAAAGACAAACTAACTTTTTATAATTTTAATTTTTTTTTTAAATGACTAATTATATAAAACTCATGTGCTCTGCTTGTCACGCCAGATTGTTTGTGCAGACATATATTTGGTTTTCGACAGTATGGTACAATATGGAAAATATTTATATTTTGTTACCATCTTTCATGTGAAGTACAAGAGTAAAGTGCGCTTCAAAAGATTTCAAGGGCAAAATGAAAATATACATTTCAAAGAGCATCTAAAAAATAATTGATTTATGAATTTTAATTAAAATCATTGCAGCGTATTTTGAGAAAATTGAAAAAAACTGAAAAAGTACATCGGTAAAGTAAGAGTATTCTTTAGACGATTTTGATCAAAAGCTTCGTGTCACATGCCAGAGGGGTGCCTAACTTAAATATAAAATTTCAACTTCCTAGCTCTTTTCGTTCTTGAGATATTTTTCATACAGACAGACAGGCAGACCATGTCGTGAAAACCACTTTTTTGTACTCAAGGGATTGAATATCCGTCAAAATCTCATCAAATTTTTTTGTCATAAATCAATTCTTTCTTTCTCTATATAAATTATATAGGCAAGAGAAAGTAAAAACTATAAAAAACCAAATTAGAAATATTTTTAATAAGAATTTTAGAATAATTTTACAGAGGATTTTTCATTAAAAAATTTAATATCGTATTATTACAAGTTCACTAAAACTAATTTAAAAATAATTAAAATTTTAATATTTTTGTTAAATGTGAATTTTTTGTTTCGATTAACAACCTCCGAAGAGCCCTCACAACCCGAAACCGCCATCCACAAATAAACAGTCACAAACCATAGAGATAACATTTTTTTTTTATAATTAATAAAACTTTTTTGCATGACGATTCGAGAAAATATAATAAAAAATAAATATTTTTTTTTATTTATATTCACTTTTATTCCGGAAATACCTTGTGTCATCCATTGAATATAAAAAAGGGATTTGGAAAAAATCTCTGTCCTATTTTGTGGTTTTGTATGTATAATGGGATTTAGGGTTCGAAAACTAGAATAATAATCAAGTCGCAAAAGTATTTAATAATCTATACGTCGTATTTCAATGTAAATGTAACAAAATTTAAAAGTGTAGAGCGTACGAGTATTAATTAGAATGCGTTAATTTGATGTTTGATTATTCAAAGAGTAAAGATAATTAATTAAATATCCTGACACGGTGAGGATTTTAATTTGAAAACAGTAAATTGAAAGAAAACAAATTAAATCGCTAGTCAAAGGACATAAATTCTACTAACTTTATTAGAAGAATTTATTTAAAAATACACCTTTTTGGGGGATTCGAAATTGCGTAACCGCAGTTACCAACCCCTACTGATTTCTTATCCTAAACCTCTAAATCCAATTAGTTTCTCAATTTCCCTGACGAATTTATTTAAGGTTTTATAAATAATGAAAATGATAAATGAAATCAAAAAATAATCAAAATGAAGTTAAAAGTTGAAAAAAATTAAAAGACGCCACAAACAAGAGAAACTATTTTCTACAAAGGAATATTATTTTTAGAAGTAGCTTACAGGTAAATAGTTGCCTTCCCTTCCTGAGTGGTTTTAATATTATTGGCTAAACATTAATTTAATTTAATTATAGAATGAGCCAGAGGCACAGAATGAAATTATTCTTAATTTTCATTAAAAAATATATTAAAATCTTTAGTTTAGCTTCGTGTCACGTGCCAGAGGGGTGGCTAACTTAATTATAAAATTTTAACCCCCTGGCTCTTTTTGTTCTTGAGATATTTTGTCCACAGACACACACACAGACAGAGAGATAGACCATATCGCAAAAACCACTTTTTAGGTTTTGGGGACCTCAAAACGTGCATATCCATCAAAATCTTGACATCGAAATTTTGACATTAATCAAATACTTTCTCTCTATATATTAACATATATAGGTAAGAGAAAGTAAAAATGAACTTTCATAAACCAATTTATTAAAAGTTTCATAAACCGGTTTATGAAAAATTTCATACACTATTTGAAAAAAAAAAACCGCCTCTCAAGGGGTTTGAACTCTAGCTCTTGTTTTCCCTTCACATGTATAACGCTTTTACCGTCTCAACTACTTACGTTGTTAAGAATATAATACAGTACTTATTATGCTACTTAAATTTTTTTTTACTTAATAAACCAGTATATAAACTGGGTATATTAAAATTAAAGCACGAGAGTATATGAAAAACGATTGAAAATGCATATTTTTTTGGAACGAAGTTCTTTAACGCGGCTTATGCAGGGTGAATTGGGAGAAAATGTAACGTAACAAAAACGCGTTCCTAACAAAAATGCGTTCCCAGCGCCCGAGCGACGGCGGAGGAATGCGAGATTAGCCGAAGTCTTGGCCAGGCCACGCCTTATTTAAGATTTTTAGTTGAGGAGTATAGGAGTAGAGATAAATTTGATTAAATTCAGGCCTCCATCCCACATCAAATTCTATCTTTATTCCTCAGTTATATAAATCAACTGGAAATCTTAGGAGGTGCCTAGTTTATACGGTATGTTAAAACACACACTGGCATAAACCACAGGAGAACTTGGGTTCGACTCCAGGGAGAGTCTCATTTTTTTCTGTTTACGACTTTTAGATAAATAACTTAAGATTGATGAAGAAAATTTAGAAAAAATGTTTTGTTAGGTTTCTTTAGGTGAAAACAAAACAAAGGGGGGGGGGGCTGGATACTGGGCCTACCAAAGGTGGGCGGCGCGGCTAGTAAATAAATAAATGATGGTGATGTCCTAGTTTCTTTAATAACACATAATATTGTTTTGGTATTTGATATGACCATATGATAAAGTCAAATGTTAGCATCTATATCATTTCTAATTTCCATTTGGTTTTTTTTTTTTTTTTTTTTAATGACCGAATTTATTTAATATCGATGATGTGATGAGATGAGTGATGAAATGAGATGAATTAATGAAAAACATTCATTTCCAAATGGGATTCGAACCTCGACCTCAGTTGATTACTCTTGTCTGTCGATTCTTTTAAAGAGAGAGAGAGAGAGAGAGAGGGAGAGGAGAGTCGACTGATTGATTGAATTAAACACAATAAATTAATTGTGGCCTAAACTTTTTGAATTGGATAGAACGGATAAATAAATTGAAAATCTCAGCATCACAAAGCAGACAACAGTTGTGAATATTGAATATCAATGATTAGCTATCAGATTATTAAAGCTGACTGACTTGTTTTTTTAAGATTATATTCCTAGAAATTAGATATCAGCAGTTTATTTTATGCGATTTATATTTCTTATAGACTTATATTGGGCTACCGAATTTTTTGGCGAATTTAGAGATAAAGGGGCATGATGAGTAGATGATTTGACCTTGAAGTAATTTTTACAAAGTTGAACCAACAAAGAAAAATATAAATGTACTGTCTTTTATGATTTTATAATATATTTTTCCATTGATTCTCTAAAGAGCAGTTACAGAGTATAAAGGCAGTAAATCACATTTTATTGCTTTTTAAAACAATTAAAAACAGTACGTCACTTATTTTAGGCACTTGAATAATTATCTCCTAAAATTACTCTTGGGTAGCTAGTTGACCTATGGTTAGTGTCTAATGCAGAAACCCACTTCCAGGGAATAAACTCTCTTCAGTATTAAGGGTTTTTTGAAGTTAGCTACCGTACTTAATAAAGATATAACTTATAAAAATTATTAAAAATGACGTCATATCAAAGAAAAAAAGAAAAAAAAGATCCGGGGGTAGTGAACCACTCTTTCTGTCTTAAGAGGTATAATTATGGGGAATATACGGTTAGAAAGAATGAGTTTTCAGCTAAAGATTTCACCATTTATTTTTTTCTTATCATTTTATTTTACCGCGCTGCGGTAAATTCTAATTTGAAAGTTTAAACCCCTGTTGATTCCGAACGGCTAATCAGATTAGACTAAATGTGATGTCGATTTGTGCAGAAAGAAAAACTCTAATAGAATAAGTAAAAAAATCCCGAGTAATTAACTCAAAAATTAGTTTTTTTCTCGAAAAACCTCATTTTTAGGCAAAAAAATATCGAAAAATAGCCCTACTTGTGCAACGGATAGCTACTTGACCATAAAAGCTACATTAAATCTAAATATAGTTTTAGAAAGAATGGTTCAATACCCCGGACCTTTTTTTTCTTTTTTTTGATATGACGTCATTTTTAATAATTTTTATAAGTTATATCTTTATTAAGTAGATAACTTCAAAAAACCCTTAATACTGAAGAGAGTTTATTTATTCCCTGGAAGTGGGTTTCTGCATTACATGCTAACCATAGGTCAACTAGCTAACCATACATCAAAAAACCGGCCCTTAATAAATTTCTTTTTTTGAACTGTCTTTTTTTGCAAATACTTTTTTTATATAGTACCTTTTTTTCATAAATTTGT